>JACXGM010025709.1:0-15189 GCA_016801145.1 Umbra pygmaea | reverse complement strand
TAAGACAGAACTATGTATAAGACAGAACTATGTATAAGACAGAACTATGTATAAGACAGAACTATGTATAAGACAGAACTATGTATAAGACAGAACTATGTATAAGACTCCTGAATGGACAAAACCCTGTTGTCTTAACTGTATTCCTGCTTAGTTTATGTTACACATGCCTGACAATGGATTCTCTGACTTTCCCTAGACCTCCTGCACTAGGCAGCGCAAATTGGCATCGCTATCTTGCCACATTGCTCTCCAGAAACTCCTCGTGTGCAGATTGGGCACATTCAATCGCGGAAGTATAGTCGGCTTCCATGTTGGATGAGCAGTGCAAAAAGAATCGGCGTCTGGGCGACATGTGGTTGGATGAACCATGTGCGTGCCCCCCGCCATCCCACAGATCTGTCCAAGGAGTTGTGGAGCTGCCGACAAAGGCAGGGTTAGAGATGCAGTTTATCCTTCCACATATAGACCAATGTCATTTATATAAAGTAAAAATAAAATTGGGCCAAGGATAGATCCTTGAGGGACCCCATTTGATACATAATTCTGCAATTTAATTTATAGACACCCGGTCTGCACACAAGGAGTCGCTGGAGTGCAACATGACAAGGTAGATAATTAGTCTTACATGGCCAGACCTTGGTTACCAACACAAGGTCTCGTCAGAATGCTAGGATTTTCTCCACATTTGGAAGTAGAGAAAAAAATGTTCTGTGAGTGTTTTTTTAGGAGTAACAACTTTTACATCCAAACACAAGTTTGGGTAGGAGATGCAAAAACTTTGGCATGAATTTTTTATGCTTATTACAAAAATCTTACAAATAATAGTGCATATACATTTTCACAGCATTTACAAACTCCATACTTTTTACGCTTTTTATGAAGCAGTTGGAGAAGGGCAGTTACGTCCCTTCCGTTTCCTTGCTAAATTTCCGATCCCTACCCTGTGCTCATAATTTCACGCAAAGTTGTCCAGATGTTTATACTGTAGACATTAAAAGATTGTGGAAATAGCCGTCTGGCTTGCGAGAATATAGATTATCCGACTTATCTCTCCCATATCCCGGGGCAGCATTATGCGAATTTGCCCTGCCTCTTGCTGGAGGTCCGGGGAAGGTCGTAGATGTAACTAAGTTAAATTATTATTTAGCAGACGTTTGCTTAGCTAACTCAAATCAATCTCACTGGTTGAAAGTTTATTGTGAATTGAGTGGCTCAAATATGTGAAATAATGATGTACACCATTCCTGTTTTGTTATAGTTTTCATCACCGACTATTTGGTCTAATCAGAATATGGCAAAGTTGATACTTATACATGGACACCAAACACAAGCAATGAGAAATATCCAAAGGGGGTTAGCTTAGGGTTTAAATGCCTTTTTCACACTGTTCAAGGGAGGGCGGAAATAGCCGAGCTAATCGTAAAAGGACAGAGCATGTGATACAACTGACCAAATTAAGTGAAATTTACGTCTGTGTTTAAGACATTATTTATTCATCAACTGAAGAGATACAATTCAAGCAATCCGATCTGAGTGCTCCATTAGTTGAGTTTCACCTATGTTCTTGGTCAGAAGCGTCATGCACCTATTTTTTTTAAGGGGGAACAGTGTGCACAACACACGGAAACATGTGCCCACAAGTACTGATATTAAAAGGAAAATCCAATTGGCTCAAAAATCTGAGGGGGCACGTTGGATACTGATAGCCTCAGAAGTTAATTTGTTGTCATATAACAACAGAATAATACAGTAGTGATAAATGCAGATAGAATACTGTACATTCTCATTAAAAACCTACAGTACTTAAAAAATAATTGTTATTTGTAAAATAAATCCTCCATTGGGTGCACTATGCCTTTTAATAAAATGCTATTATGGTCTGTAATGTCTTACTCAATTGAATTAACACATTAATGATCCAGAGATATGAAACCATTCATTTTGAACAACTGGGTGGATTTGACAAGTGTGGGAGTGTTATGATATAGGATGTAAACAAGACAGATAAGTGCAGCCGTGGTGACCTCTGACCAGAGGTGCCTGTGACCATACCGTATCCATGGTGACGCCCTTTTGACTGACGACCTGGCGGTGACAGATTGTCTGACCTCCTATACGTAGCTACCGAATGACACAGCTCACTGCTCAATCACAACAACAAGGACACTCTCTCCTGAACCTATTTCATGTACTGTATTTCTCTCAACCTTATCGATTTCTCCATGAACCTCCTCCTCAGGGTCTCCTCCCCACGCTTGGACTCTGGTACACATATTTAGACTTTGTAGCCATAAACTTGTTATTCTGCTGCAACCATGAACGACAAATACCTGCAAAACAAACACAGAGTAGCATATTTGTGTTCTGACATCGTGATTAGGCATCTTGATAGTACAGGTTTACGGTAAGCGTAATGGAAATAATCTAAGGGGAATGGCAAATGTGTCCATTTTTGTGCAAAACAATCATCAGTATGTTGTATGGTATAGATAGGCCTACAGTTAATTTTATAACTACTTTATCAAAGGTTGCAAAAATAAAAATTACTGCCGCATACTGGACGTTCTGTTTCTGATCCTAATTTAGAGTTGGCTGATTGTTCATTTAAGTATTTCAAATCTGATGAGTTCGAAATAGAATGAACATAGCTGTTTTGTTTAACAATAAAACAAAGTCTTTCTCGAGAGAGAACGTCAACAAGCCGGCTTAATTATATAATACTTTAGTGAACACGGAAATGGATGTTAACATGGATTGCACATATGTAGGCAAACTCCCAACACAATGAATTGATTGTACGCTTCTTCATAGGGTACATTGGCTCATAGGGTGAGGTTTGATATGAATTGCCCTCTCTGAATGGGAAGGTACCTTGCAGGTCTTCAACTTCTCTGCCATCTCAATTTGCAATCCGATGACCTCACGCCAAGCATCCCTACTTCTGACATCAATGTAACAAATGACGGGAGAGAAAAGCCAAATCCATGTTGCTCGTGTCAATGGCAACACACCAACGGCAGAGGCAAGCAGTCTAGTGGATAGAGTTTTGTTCCAGATTCCAAAAGGTTAGAATCCCCAAACAAACAAAACAATCTGTTAATCTGGCCTTGAGCAAGGCACTTAACACTAATTGCTCCATCAATAATGGCTGATGCCCTGGCTGTTACTCCACTTGTTATGTTGCCTCAGAGAGAAGTGGGATAAGCACATAACACATTTCGATTACACACAAACAAGTGTTGGAAAGGACAGATTTGCACACCTGAACATAAAATGTAGGCCTACTTGTTCCACAATTTCTTAAATAGTGCATCTAGTACCAGAAATGTAATATCACTGTTTCTCAGGCAAATATCAATATCTACATAACAGTTCTAGCTGGAGAACACATGAATTTAGTATACTCTGTAGTACATGTGAATCTAGTACACACTGTAGTACACATGAATCTAGTACACTCTGTAGTACACATGAATCTAGTACACACTGTTGTACATGTGAATCTAGTACAATCTGTAGTACACGTGAATCTAGTACACCCTGTAGTACACGTGAATCTAGTACACTCTGTAGTACACGTGAATCTAATACACTCTGTAGTACACATGAATCTACTTCACACTGTAGTACACATGAATCTAGTATACTATGTAGTACACATGAATCTAGTACACTCTGTAGTACACATGAATCTAGTACACTCTGTAGTACACGTGAATCTAGTTTACACTTTATTACACGTGAATCTAATACACTCTGTAGTACATGTAAATCTAGTACACTCTATAGTACATGTGAATCTAGTACACTCTGTAATACACATTAATCTAGTACACTCTGTAGTACACGTGAATCCAGTACACTCTGTAGTACACATGAATCTAGTACACTCTGTAATACACATTAATCTAGTACACTCTGTAGTACACGTGAATCCAGTACACTCTGTAGTACACATGAATCTAGTACACTCTGTTGTACATGTGAATCTAGTACACTCTGTAGTACACATTAATCTAGTACACACTGTTGTACATGTGAATCTAGTATACTCTGTAGTACATTTGAATCTAGTACACTCTGTAGTACATGTGAATCTAGTACACTTTGTAGTGGAACCTAAAGAGCACTTGGTAGCTGACAGTCCAAGTGTTTGTTATTATTATGCAATGCTCATTCTGCCAACACAGCCTTATCAAATTACTCTAACACTAACTGACTCCTTTTCTTTGCTTGTGTTGGTCTGTTATCTGTTGATTCCTGTCAGGGCATCGTGTGGCTGTACCTGTCTAATTCTTTCTGAAGCTACAGTAATTGTGCCATCTACAGGATTCCTGGGTTTCTATATTCAGTGTTGATATGTGTTGGTGTCTATACACTTACAGTGCGGGATAGAAAATCATCAAACCCCTTTGAAATTGTTTTTGTCCTACAGCCTGAAATCAAAACCCATTCAAATATTTTTTTGTTTCAGCTTTATTGACACATTCAAGTACTGTAAAAAATCACCACTTGGGAAACAAAAACAATTGGAACAGTGATCAATCCCATGACTTAATTCTTCAAAGAGCCACTTTTTACTTTAATTACAGCCATCAGTCTGTTTGGATATGTCTGTATTAGCTTTGGGCACCTACATTGGGGAATATTTTCCCATTCTTCCTCGCAGAATTGTTCAGTCAAATTTCGTGGTGAGTGGAGATTGACTGCTGTCTTCAAGTCCATCCACAGACTTTTAATTGTATTTAGGTCAGGGCTCTGACTTGGCCACTCAAGGACATTCACCTTCCTATCCTTAAGCCTCTGCATCATTTTCTTGGCGGTGTGTTTAGGGTCATTGTCGTACTGGAAGGTGAACCACCGGTCCATCTTCAGCTGTTTAGCAGAGGGCTGCAGGTTTTCTTTAAGAATTTGGGTGTACTTGGCAGCATCAGTTTATCCTTCAATCCTGACCAATGGCCCAGTCCCCACTGAAGAGCAACACCGCCACAACATCATGTTTAGGTATGGTGTTGGTGGTGCCATACACTTTCCACTTTCCACTTTTTAAGTGCCTGGCACCTATTGTAAAGTACTCATTATGGAACAGCTGATTCCCATATGTAGTCATTAATATAACTGATGTCAGGTAGGGGGCAGTTAGCTCGGTGTGTGATCTGGGAAGTGACCGGTTTAACCTGAGCAAGTTAGGAATGGTTAATCTAAGGTGCTGATCACTTATCCAAACCAGGTTGCATTGAATTTCAGTAATTAAATTTAAATAATTGTTCAGATTTTTTCTAAATGTTATTTTCACTTTAAATTCCAGGGTGTAATGTGACAAAAGGAAAGGATTTTGACAGGCTATAATGATTTTTATAGACACTGTATGTTTGATTCAAGACTCGTTTCTGACATGGTTGTTTGCAGTGTGTACTAGGCACATAGTGCAACTTTAGCACCACCCAGTGGATCATAAGTGCCTTGCAGGGTTTTCAACCTGGGATCATGGGAGGATTTTGGTGGTGAATGTAGGGGCTGAATGGACCTATATGGAGTCTATAATATTACTAAATTATGCGTAGGCTCCTGCATTTGTATACATTTCTGTCTCTGCTATACACATTAACTGACAATCATTAAATTGAATAAATTGTCAGCTTTTTAAATTCAATGACAGTTAGTTTAATGCTTGCTATAATCAATATGTATGTATATCCAATCACTTTCAGGCAATATTTACAGTACTATGAATTACATCACATGCTTATAGAAAAAGGTTGAGAAGAAAATACCGATAAAACTGTGAATTAATGTGATCAACTTTAATAAATCTTAAATAATATAAAAATGTTGACACTAGTCTTTTAATAATAATTTAATCATCAAGGATCATTCTCACAATATAATTTTTATGGTTCTCATATAATGTGCAGACAAATAGGATTATCATTGATTCATAATCAAACAAAATCATATCTGTTGATTACAGCAACTTTTTTTCTATCGTCTTACTTTATGCATCCCCTACTTTATTAAACGTTGGTCTACAGGGTTAAATATGGGCTACTATGGAGTAAAAAATGGTTGTAGGCTAATGCTAATTTAAATAAAATAATCAGTTTATCAACTCAATTTACAACAGTTTCTGTGCAGGCCTACATTATTACGAAGTTAAACATGCTGCCACAATCACACAACCACTATATGGTTATTACAAATGAAACTGTATGATGTTAAATAATAATGAAATAGAATATGCATATATATATATATATATATATATCAGTATCTCACAAAGGTGAGTACACCCCTCACATTTGTGTAAATATTTGATTATAACTTTTCATGTGACAACACTGAAGAAATGTCACTTAGCTACAATGTAAACTAGTGAGTGTACAGCTTGTATAACAGTGTAAATTTGCTGTCCCCTCAAAATAACTCAACACACGGCCATTAAGGTCTAAACCGCTGGCAACAAAAGTGAGTACACCCCTAACTGAAAAGGTCCAAACAATTTGCCACTTTCCATCCCTGGTGTCATGTGACTCGTTAGTTACAAGGTCTCAGGTGTGAATGGGGGCAGGTGTGTTAAATTTGGTGTTATCGCTCTCAAACTCCCTCATACTGGTCACTGGAAGTTCAACATGGCACTTCATGGCAAAGAACAAACTGAGGATCTGAAAAAAATATTTGTTGCTCTAATTGCCAAGACCCTGAGACCATACAGCGGTTTAACAGAACAGGATCCACTCAGAACAGGCCTCACCATGGTTGACCAAAGAAGTTGAGTGCACGTGCTCAGCGTCATATCCAGAGGTTGTCTTTGGGAAAAGACATATGATCAGATGATGGCATCATCAAACGGAAGGTGGAGGAGCGCAAGGTCTCTTACATCCACCAGCTCCGTGATGTCATAATGTCATAACTCCATACCCAAGAGGGTTAAGGCAGTGCTGGAAAATAATGGTGGCCACAAAATATTGACAATTTGAGCCCAATTTGGATATTTTCACTTAGGGGTGTACTCACTTTTGTTGTCAGCGGTTTAGACCTTAATGGCTGTGTGTGGAGTTATTTTGAGTGCACAGCTAATTTACACTGTTATACAAGCTGTACACTCACTACTTTACACTGTAGCAAAGTGTCATTTCTTCAGTGATGTCACATTAAAAGTTATAATCAAAAATTTACACAAATGTGAGGGGTTTACTCACTTTTGTGAGATACTATATATATATATATATATATATATATATATATATATATATATATATATATATATATATATATATATATAGTGCACTTGAAATTTGAAATGCTGTGTCCTTTGCTATTCCTGTTCTCTTTTCTGTAATCTGCACATTTCTATCAAAAGATCTCTGATATTAAAAACGAACCCACACAGCCAGGATGCATCATCGCCAAAGAATCACGCGCCTTAACGATGCAACAGAGTAGAAGCAGAGATCCAGGAAGCCACACCGACCGTATTTTTTTATTTCGATCGCTGTCTAGTCTATATATATATATATGAATATTATATTTAGAATTTAGATATTTATATTCAATTGAAACAGAAAACAATATACGTTTAATTGAGAAGTTGCTCTTTTTTAAATTCAATTTAATAAGTAATTTGGTGTTGTTACAATGACTTCCATCTACGAAGAGAAAGAGCCACATTCTCTGGATCTTGTTGAAGGTCTTGGTCCAGATAACGGACAGGAGGAGTTGGACTTTTCCTACCTGTTTCTCTACAACCCACCTGATGATGACTTACGCGGGAATAAAGGTAGGCCAAATTATAAAAGTTTTTTTGCGTTTCTTTTTAAGTACCTACCGCGAAAGGAAATGATTTTGTCCTGACAAAATATTTTGATCTTCAAATCTTTTTTTATATATTTAACAACATTGTTTCTCGACACGTTTTACAAAGCAATATGCTCATTATAAACCTATGTTCCAGTTTAGGCTTCAGAAAAAGAAGTCAGTTATGAAAAAAATAATATGATAGAAAAGATTTCAATAACTCGTCTTTCGTTCTTGTGGTCTCCAATGTAGCCTATCCTAAAATATATTGCGTCTTCTTGAAGTACGGCCCAATAAGGCAAGGAAAATATTGCCGACAACATTTTTAAAGTCTTAAAAATGTGTTTAAATGGGATTTTGCAGCAGTTCGATTTTTTCGTCACGTTTTACAAAATAAACATGCACTAAGACTATTACAACCATAGCTATTTTTAGGACAAGGCTTTAGACAAAGAAGGCATTCATGAAACGAAATGTGATTCAAAAACATATTTCAATAACCTTTTTCGTTCTTGTGTGTGGGCTCCGTTGTAGTTTAAATATTCATGCATTTCGAACTCATATTTATTTAATTATAGGTATAGCCCAGTGTTGTTTCTCATACTCATAAAATGCCTATATGACCCCTTAGTGGAATGTAGCTCAGCTGCAAGCACATAATATCGAGGTGAGGCTAATGTTTTCTGATGTTTACACATAAATATTGGTAACGTTTATAAACAAAATAGCAAATTTCTTTTTTAATCCTCTCGTTTTGCAATTCATGATGCTTTTTAAAAAGCACAAATTTAGTCTTATTGTTTTAAAAAACAAATGTTGTTGTATTATAATCAGACAACTCCGGGGCTGCCCCCCACTACGAGGAACCCAACCCCCCATCCAGGACACCTTACCCATGTGACGACAGTGCCAGCTGTGCCTTTTCAACCTCCAGACACTCAGTTTATCACCACCCGTCCCTACCTAACGGCCCGGCAGGGCATGTTTACAGCTCACCTGATCTCGATTCCAGACCAGATGGGGCTACCTTTCCCAGTCCCAGGATTGAGATTACACCGTCGGGCGACCCTCACCACAGTCAGCCCCTGGACGCCAGCATCAGGTCCAATGACCTGGCGGTGCCGGGCTACGAGAATGCAACGTACAGGGATCCCCCGTGTCTGAGCCCTGCCAGCAGTAACTCATCAACGGGCTGGCTGTCCTCACCCTGCGTGTCTCCCAGCGGGGGTGAGGGTGCGATGGGCTTGGACCCGGACTTCCTCCCGGGCCTCCAGGGCGTCCACACATACTCGCCCCACTCCTCCCCCGGAGCATCCCCTCGCACCAGCATCACAGAGGAGACGTTCCTGGTGCCACAGAGCCAGCGTTCGTCCTCCCCCCACGGCCACCCGCGTGCTCGCTCTCCCTCCCCCCAGGGCAAACGCACCTACGACCAGTACAGCAGCCCCAGCCTGGGGGCTCCTAACCAACAGCATGAGCGATCTCGGAGCCCCAGCCCTACGCCCCTCCACTGCCAGGCCGGAGCCCAGGGCAGCGCCCACCAGCCAGAGGTGTTGTACAGCCTGAGCTTGGGGCTCAGCTCCAGCCTGCCCCGGGACTTGCCCTCCAAGATGGTCCGGCCCAGCGTGGAGGACTATAGAGAGAAACAGGGGGGCAGCTGCGTGTACCCTCTGGAGCCAGGAAGGAGAGGCCGAACTGGGGCAGACACTTTCTACATCCTCCCCACGTCTGTCTGGCCGGCGCCACCCCAACTTGGAGGCTTCAGGTACAGGATAGATGTAATGTCATGACTCTTCCAGTATAGGATTGAGCACAAGTTATTATTCTGTGTTGGTTTCTAACTGTTATCATAATTATCTTCTCGATGAAGAATTAAACCCCCTTCCTCTTTCTTTTTCTCGCTAATTCAGTTTTTTTTCCATTCTTAATTTCTGTCTGTCCATCTTCCCGTCTTTCTCTATCCATCTGTCTGTCTGTTGACCTGTCTGTCTGTTGACCTGTCTGTCTTTGTTTTCTCTCGTTTGACTAATTCCTCCCTCCCTCCCAGCAGTGAAATATCGATACCCTCCCTGCCCCCCCTGGAGGTCTCTCTGCCCAGCCACTATGACCCGTACGCCCTTTGTCTGGAGCAGCAGCCCAAGCAGCACCATCGAGCCCATTATGAAACCGAGGGCAGCCGCGGGGCGGTCAAAGCCCCTGGAGGAGGACACACCGTGGTCCAGGTAGTGGCTCTGTGTGCTGTCAATCTCTGGATGTGTTTGGGTACGAGTGTGGCTGTTCCTGTGGATGTTCCTGTTCATAATATAATATCAGAGTGTCTGAAAGTGGGTTCTTCCTTGTCATTGTTAGTGTTTTTTCTTTGTTTGTGCCTGTGTGTGCCAATTTTCATACACATAACAGCCACTAATTCCAATATTTAGTGACAGTAAATGTATTTGGTTTAGATTAAAATCCCCACTGAACAGTTTGCATGTATATTGTTGTGAAGAATAGTGTTGAGGGATATGCATGATGCCACAGGCTTTAAACACGTCAACCAATCAAGCGCTAGAAAGAATTAACATTCTAGAACACTACTGAAATGTGCCTCTATGGGGAGAAATAGTGTGAGTCATATTTCCCATAATACCTAGCGGCATCACGTGATATATTCGTTCTTTACGTTGTTTCACCATTCATTTCTGCCATAGGGGATTTCCATAATTCCTTTAATTAAGGTCTGTGTTTTGTGCAGGCTTACACAGACTTGGCATTTTGAAAAACTGTTTGAATATCTCTACGGCAATGTGATATTTGTTAATATGTTGTCTGTAGTTCACTTTTCCAAAAAATTGTAGTGTGAATTTTTGCAAATAGGTTAAAAATCTCTGTCCCGCCGGGACATAAATGATTAGTAAAACGCAGAGTAAGCAGGGTAAGTCTACACGAAAGACAGACCTTAATTGTAGTGAATATAGAAATTGTCTTTGGCAAAAAGGATTGGTGGAATAATGCAAAGAATCAATATTACATTTTGCCGCTATGGATTCTGGGGATTATGATGTGTCCACTATTTCTCCCTGTGGTTGTCACACATTTCTCTGTCTCTGACATTGGCGTCAGTGTGACAGACGTTAGTCTGGAGATGCCGTGGTGAACGCTATGCTGCCTGCAACGTCATCCAGCTTGACGTTGCAGTGGGTGAGTGATGGTCTGGGGAGGCATATCCATGGAGGGACGCACAGACCTCCAGGTGCTGTTAGGTACGGGATGAAATCCTCAAATCCATCATCAGACCTTACGCTGGTGCAGTGGGCCCTGGGTTCCTCTTAGTGCAGGACAATGCTTGGTCTCATGTGGCCAAAGTGTGTAGGCAGTTCCTGGAAGATGAAGCCATTGATGCCACTGACTGGCCCTCATGTTCCCCAGACCTGAATCCAATTGAGAACCACTGGGTTTTGGTGCAATTAACGCCGCCAAGTAGCACCACAGACTGTCCAGGAGTTTACTGATGCCCTGATCCAGGTCTGGGAGGAGATCCCCCAAGACACTATCCGCTGTTTCATCAGGAGCATGCCCAGATGTTGTCAGGGGTGCACACAGGCACGTGGGGGCCATACACACTACTGAGTCACATTATGAGTTGCCATGATGAAATTCACATCAGTTGGAACAGCCAGTTGGACCAGAGTTCAATAGTTTACTTTGATTTTTGGTGTGAGTTTAAATCCATTCCTCTTGGTGATTTTGGTCTGTAATATATTTTGGTAAACGAGACCCGATATGTGATTTGGGTGTGCCCTTAATTGTTTTGAGCAATGAGCACTGTTCTTCTTTACTGCATGTATCACTATACAGGTGTATTCTTAATTATAGAACTAATAGACTGAGCGATGGTTGCATCTCTAGCAACCAAGACATGAGATGGCAAAATCACAAATAAAACATGTAAATATAATTGAAAACATGTAATTTACTAGTAAATGTGTGTTTATATTATTGGTTGTCTTTTTAGACTATTAATTGATAAAATTGTCCAACAATTAAGCACATATACAACCTTTTACACATCCAGCCCAAAGTGGAGGTTTAGAATTTTTTTAATAAGTTTGAAACCAAACTTCACCACAGCACCCCACCACAGCTCCCCACCAGCACCCTGCAGCAGACAGACAGTATGAAAATGTGTGGTTTGGATGGTAGGTGAAACACTTCTAATCATTGACTCTTCAAACACACATTTGTTTAAGTACAAGAGATCTAAAATTAAAAGTGAATGTCATGGACAATAGGCCGACAACTTCATTTCAGAATGCAACTCCTGAATAACAAAAACAATTCCATGTTATTTTTGCATTAACTGGTTTAACCATTGTTTTACCATATAGTTATGATAAGCAATTGTCTATATCAGTAATTAGAATGAACTTGTCTTGCTCAGGACCGGAGGTGGACAAAGTACTGAGTAAAATAACTTTTCTGAGTTACTCTGCGTTCACAAGTTTTAAGAAGTCCCTACTTAAGACCAAATTGATCAGGTAAAAGGAGTTCAGATCTTACCGGTGACCATGATTCATATTTCCTTTACTCTTTGTAATTGTTTCATAGGTTACTGTTAAGATACAAACTCCCTTTACTTGATCAATTTGGTCTTAAATAGGGACTTCCCAAAACTTGTGAACAAAGAGTTATCCATGTCCACCTCTGCTCAGGACAGAACGAAAGGTTTTTCAATCTTGTCAGCTTTTGAAAATTTTTGTTCTATTAGCAGCAGGATTAAAGCTGCGTAATGCCACCTGAAACTACAAATTTGCATTTAAACACTACACAGATATAGCCTGGCAGTACGGGTGGGTGATATCAACTAATATTCATATCACAGTATTTTCCTGTCTGGATGATAACAATATAATTTCATGATACTGTATCAGTGTACGAAACAAAAAGTCACATTATATTAGCACTTCAAAGTTAATAAATTATCGAAGGTAGGCAAAATTGTGGTAGGGAAAAAAGTTTTTCTTTGCCAAACAACTCACAGGCCCTAATTCTTTAACTTAAAATCAGGAAACAGACACCAAGTTAAAGAACTCGACCCATATGCAAACATTTAAGAAATATAAAATATAATGATTGAAATGTATGCTGTTTTATTAACACCTGGGGCGGGGGCATCACACACGGTGTGATGGGCAGGTGACCACATACTTTTGGCTACCTAGTGTATTATTAAAGGATGCAAAATGGTAGAGTGTGAGATGTTTGCAAACTTGATCAGATGCCATGGATGGTTTTGATCCAACTTTTCCTCAACTTTAATGAACACAAAGTATCCTAGGGTGTTTTTATCCTGTGTGTTTTATCCTGTGTGCCTCTACACAACAGACAGCAGGATTTGGACGTAAATATGAGACCATTAATGCTGTCTGAAAGCATCTGACCCATGTTGACTTTTGAGTATTATATCACTGTGATGAAAGAACGTTATTGTTTGTCAATCTTGGCAGCTTCATGGGTACAGAGGCCACGCCCCACTGGCCCTGCTGGTGTTCATCGGTACTGCAGACGAGCGGGTTCTAAAACCCCATGCCTTCTACCAGGTTCACCGCATCACAGGGAAAACGGTCACCACTCCAAGCCAGGAGAGAATGGTCAACGGCACCAAGGTCCTGGAGATCCCCCTGGAACCAAAGAACAACATGAGAGCAGTGTAAGACACATTACACACGCGCACACACGCACAGGCGCACTAGCACTAGCTACAAACACACTACCATGAAGACTGTGAAAGGTATAATTAATCTTACAACATATTTCTTCCCTAAAGGATTGACTGTGCTGGGATTCTGAAGCTGAGAAACGCTGACATCGAGCTGAGGACAGGAGAGACGGATATCGGACGAAAGAACACTTGTGTTCGTCTGGTTTTCCGTGTCCACATTCCGGAACCTGATGGACAGTATGTTTCACTGCAGGTGGCCTCACTTCCCATTGAGTGCTGTAAGTTAACTTTACTCCTGCTACTCAAATTCTGCAACGTCTTCTGCAAATACTAAATTATAAGACTTTATTATTGTTATCTGCTGTTTTCTTTAATTAAAAAAAGTGTATGTTAAATTTAAAGTTATTTTTAAATATACATTTATTTTTGGGACGCTGTTCAATTTTGTCCTACTGACACAGATTTATATTTTTTTCATAATGTCAATCTAATGTTCTCCTAATGTTATTCCTAATGGCATTCTGTTGCGGTTCCACAGCCCAGAGGTCAGCTCATGAGCTTCCCACTGTAGAGCGGCAAGATGTGGACTTCTGTTCACTTCTAGGGGGGCAGCAGATGATACTGACCGGGCAGAACTTCACCTCAGATTCAAAGGTGGTGTTCACAGAGAAGACAGCTGGTGAGGACTTTAGAATCAGAATGTATCAAATGTCATATGGTTCCGTTTAAACAGGTGTTCTTAACAATAGGTGTTCTTTACAATAGGTGTTCTTTACAATAGGTGTTCTTAACAGTAGGTGTTTTTAACAACATGTGTTCTTAACACTAGGTGTTCTTAACAGCAGGTGTTCTTAACAATAGGTGTTCTTAACAATAGGTGTTCTTTACAATATATGTTCTTTACAATATGTGTTCTTAACACTAGGTGTTCTTAACAGCAGGTGTTCTTAACAACAGGTGTTCTTAATAATGGATGTTCTTAACAACAAGTGATCTTAACTACGGGTGTTTTTAACAATAGCTGTTCTTAACAATAGGTGTTCTTAACAGCAGGTGTTCCTAACAACAGGTGTTCTTAACAACCGGTGTTCTTAATAATGGATGTTCTTAACAACAAGTGATCTTAACTATGGGTGTTTTTAACAATAGGTGTTCTTAACAATAGGTGTTCCTAACAACAGGTGTTCTTTACAACAGGTGTTCTTAACAACAAGTGTTCTTAACAGCAGGTGTTCTTTTTTTGGGGGGGGGGGGAAAGGTCAGCTTCAGTATTTGACAACATGGTTGTCATTGTTCTATATTGTGCATAATTTCCAATCCCACTTTTTGTTTTTTTTATTATTGCCCCTACACTCCACACCCATCCCAACCCTTACCTACCGTGACCAAATGTTGAGACCAATTACCTATGCCATTTTAATATTATCTCTAGCTTATACATTTTGTGTTATTTACAATATTTACAAATCTTGTGCGTTTTACATATTCCAGATTCATTTGCTCCACACCTCATCCACACCCAACACCGTCCATCTATCTTTTAACCAAAGCCATATTGGGTTACTATTTGCCATATAAATTTCTACTCTACTGTGATGCTTCACATAATTATAAAACCTTTCTATTCTCAATGACTCCACCAATTTGGAATTAAAGATAAATATTTTTGCCAAAATAATTATCAAATTATT
>JACXGM010025708.1:0-15189 GCA_016801145.1 Umbra pygmaea | reverse complement strand
CTTTTAAGATTTTCGTAAAAAAAGGGTGTATTGTATACGTTTTAGTAATGATGTATTTTGTGTGGTGTATGTCCTGTTGTTGGGCCTAGAGCCTGTAATAAAGTTTATATATAATTGTTTTGTAGACACAATTATTTTAACATCTCAGGTCCGTTTTCATATTTTGCACCTTACTAAAGAAATGAGCATATCTTTTGCATATCCATTGTGTTAAAATTGTCAATTTTAGTACATTTTTTTAAAGGAAGTTATGGAAATTTTTGTTAGTCTGTTTATCCGATTCATCGATTAATCGAAGAAATAATCAACCGATTAATCGATTATCCAAATAATCGTTAGTTGCAGCCCTATACATGTTGTCCCTGAACATAGCAGTAACCTAAAATGATTAAGTCTCCTTGGACAATATTTTACATTTACCAGAAAATGTTATCTTTAAAATTAGCTGATCGTGTAACTAACAGCATATTAGCTGCCTATTTTCTGTCTTTCATGTTTGAGTAAGAAAAACTAAACATGTACCTGTTTTAGGATGGGCAGTCGTGCACACTGATCCTTGCTACTTATTACTCATGATTTCCCCTCAGACCCCCTTACCCAGCCCCTGCCATGGGGAAGATCTCTTCAGTGCACAGGTTGTCAGTGTTGAAGTGGTTCAGCAGGTCTTTCAGGGCAATGAGAGCCTCTGCATCCACCATCCCTCCTACAATGGCCGCTACATTGGTGCCTTGAGCTCCTTGTAACTGCAAAAGAAAGGATAGCATTTAATAATCAACATAAATGACCAGGACATCAACACAGTGCATGAATCACAGAAGATAAGGCATCAGATCAACTTAATCGTTATTATGTAGACTGCTAGATCAACACTGCTAAAGCCTAATAATATAAATAATAATATGAATAAAATAATATATTGCAGAAATGTGTACAGCTAAGCAACTGCCATCATTTTGTATTACATTTTTTTTATAATCTACTTTGTTGTCTCTTATAATAACTAACATTTCCCAAAGGGGGGTTCGAACACACTGGTTATCCTTCACTGTATCTTTCAAACAGCCTTTGGTTATTGTAATGGATAACACGAGCACCATCATCGTAGACTGTTTTCAAATGCAGCTTCAACTTAATAATCCTTCTACACGTTAAAGCACACAGGTCTGTTTCAAACGGTCTGTAAAAAACTTGAGTTTGGTTGTATTTGTGGAAAACAACTTGCCTTTTGAATTTATATGCTGAGCAAGCATCATGCAATAAGCACACTGCATTTCAAACCAATGGCTTTATTTTATTTGTATACTGCACATTTTGTTTATTCAGACCTCAGGTGTCTCGGTGGTTAGGGAGTCAGATTGCCGGTCTGATTCCCACCTGTGCCAAATGTCATTGTGCACTTTATCCTAAGTTGTTCCAAGGGTATGTCCCTGTACTTATTGTAAGTCGCTCTGGATAAGAGCGTCCGCTAAATTAGTAAAATGTAAATGTATAATATAATGCAAGTTATATGCAAATATGGCCTCCTTTACTTAAAACAAATGAAATGGGAGGTGCACCTGTAAACATGCATTCAAAGTCCAAATTCTCACATACCACCCCAGCGACTCTAGTCAACACATCTTCCCAGGAAGTGGTCACCAGCTGTCCAGATGCATCCTTCACCATTGGCTGAGTTAGGCGCTGCCGCTTCAGCCCGTCATAGGCAAACCTGCCGTAGTGGGGTGAGACTAAACAGTTCATACAGACAGGAATAATAGAGATGTTGGTGACAAAACAAGTGTGAATTTAACCAGACAGGGTTAAGCTTACCTAGTCTTATCTGAGATCCACTCCTCGTTGATGTCCTCGTGGAGACGAGGCAAAATCCTCATCACCTCACCACCCCTGGTGCTCACCACAATGTTGCTGCCCACAGCGTCCAGAACGTCAATGGATTCAGTTTTCCTGTAAGGACAGAGGTTCATTGATAAACACCCAAAAACTCCTTTCAGCGAGCCGGTGTGCACGACAGACTACTGCACTGCACACACCTTGTCTCCCAGGGACGGGAAGTGAAAGCGTACGGCTTCGAGGTCAATGCTCCCACGGGGCATATGTCAATCACATTCCCAGACAATTCCGACATAAACATCTTTTCCACATAAGTGCCGATCTGCAGGTCATTGCCCCTTCCCGTGGTTCCCAGGTCCTCCACACCTGCAATCTCACTGGCAAACCTACCATGGGGAAAACATTATTTAGAACATAGATATGTGCCCCGCTTGATCTAATGGGTTAGGCCTTCTGTAGTGACAGATTTTAGAGTGGACTCTTATTGTGATTACTAGGCTGACTCACCGGACGCATCGGGTGCACTGGATACAGCGGGTCATGATGGTTTTGATGAGGGGACCAATGTTCTTGTCTTCCACAGCTCTCTTGTTCTCCGAAAACCGGCTTCGGTCGCTGCCGAACTGCATGGACTGGTCCTGAACGGCCAGAGCACCACAGTACTTTCAGTCCAATGACTAAGCACCATGGCAAAACACAGTACTTTCAGTCCAATAACTGAGCACCATGGCAAAACACAGTACTTTCAGTCCAATGACTGAGCACCATGGCAACACACAGTACATTCAGTCCAATGCTGAGCACCATGGCAACACACAGTACTTTCAGTCCAATGACTGAGCACCATGGCAACACACAGTACATTCAGTCCAATGCTGAGCACCATGGCAACACACAGTACTTTCAGTCCAATGACTCTCACTCGAACAACCATCAGAATCATTACGAATTGTATGTTTTTACCTGAAGGTCACATTCTCCTCCCTGGTCACAGATTGGGCAGTCCAAAGGATGGTTGGCTAACAGGAACTCCATCACACCCTCTCTACCATAAGACCCAAGTCATGATACATTAACTACAACTGTTGTGATTGTTTAAAAATGAATGTAGTACACACACACCTCATAAACCTACACTATTAGGCAGACTATCATATCGATGGTGTGTTTGCAGGTGATTCTACTTACCTTGCTTTTCTTGTTTTTTCAGAGTCGGTTAAAATGTTCCAACCCTTCATAACTGGCATTGCACATGCTGCTACTGGCTGAAGAGATGTGCACATGGTGATATCGGAACAAGAGAGTACATCCAGAATGATTACATTTTCTGATTGTATGATTCCTTACACTATGTGCTTTGTTACACACAAAATGACAGTCTAAAATGCATATAAATGCACATACCTTTGGAGATTTCTCAATCTCCACGAGACACATCCGACAGTTCCCTGCGACTGACAGGCGCTCGTGGTAACAGAAGCGAGGAATCTGCACTCCTACCTTCTCACATGCCTAAAAACAAATCATCAACAAACTGTAAGGAACATTACGATTTCCAAACCATTTACATATGAAAAGGTTACAATATATTTTATAGTAAAATGCAGTGAGTAGAGCCCTGACTACCTGCAGCACTGTGGTTCCTGGTTCCACCATGACTGGCTTCCCATCCACAAACACTTCCATCTGGTTACTGGCTGTTGCTGGTGCAGCTGTTGCTCCAGTGCGAACTGGAAGCACAGATGACAAATGTCACATCATCTGCACACTCAATCAATCAAAATCACACTCAATCTAATGTTTTATAGTCCACACAACAACATACTCTTCATTTGTCACATTCAATTGTGGTATGTTTATTAGTTAGAAACGGTGTACAAAACCGCCAGCTGCACTGAATTCAGTAGATCTAGCTGAATTCACCATTCAAGTGTGGCGAAAATTAACCTCTTAGGTATAGGTTACATTTTGTCTCGGTTTCCCTTTGCTCTTTGGAGGTAATCGTCATCAATTGACTGACTTCACATCCCTTGACTGATAGGATTGTGCATCTCCTTAACACGGTGGGAAACTAGCACCTGCCACATGCAGGTATTTTTTCACAGTGGCAGGTAACTTTACCTAATCTACCAATCCACTGTTGTGGGTGAATTGTAAAATGTATACGTTTTTTATTTGTTATTACATAAAGCATTATTTGTCTCAGATTGGATGGCGTTGGGCAAAAATGCTGATGCTTACTCATTAACAAAGACTCACTTTTGTCAAGGTGCATATGACTGGGTTTCGCAGAACTAATCTGTGAGAACTCCAACCTGAGCTGCGGTTCTATACAGTGACGGCTGGTGGTGATATTGGATGGGTGAACTAAAAAATTCATTACTGTATACATCCATCAATAGTTCACATTGCATCAATAGCAGCATCACATCCGAGATACCAAGATACAACAACACTATAATTTGTTATTGTAAGTGCTCTTCAACAACACTATAGAGAAGTACACAAAAGAATGGCCTTATGTCAAAAAACTCTAGATATCTCACATAAATTTACGCACACACACACCATTTGACAATATTCCTATGTACAGATAAGCACATGCCATATGCCAGAATCATAGGCTACATGATAGTACAGTATGCTCTATCATAGCCTACCATGTCAGAGAAGTGTACCTAGGGATGCTCTACAAAACGTGTTCCAACTGTAACGACTGCCAATAGATACTACAGCTGTTTATTTCACAACCGTTTTGCAACACATTTTGTCAAATGTAATGTTCGAATTAAAATCATTTGGTAAACACAGCAAAAAGTATGGTCAGTATAGAAGACAGGGAAAATGTAGACAGGAACGTGAAAGGAAACGTGTGTGATGGTCTTTGAAGAGGTCTATAGGCCTGGGTCTACCGTATTTAATGAGACGCTCACATCGACATCGTTTCTGGGACCCAAACATGTTAACCACCATGTCATTGAAGTCCGGTGATTTTTGGATGAAGTTTCGCTAAACAGCATAGTCATTGCCGTTCAGCCTATCCTGTCCCATAGTACAGTACATTAACTTTACCAAGCATATATAGCTTTACACTACTTCCAATGTGACTTCACTGCATTCATTTTTCCAGATTTTGTGGGATACATGTTATGAATCCACAATTCCTTGTTGGGTCCAAGCCATGTCTCCTCCAAAAAGCAAGCCTAGGAAACAGAAAAGTGAATGCTTAGCTGCCTGCACCTGCCTTTAGCCATACCTTTCTTTCAAACCAAGTAACACAAAACGTAAGATTTTGTCCTTTGTCCTTTTGTGTTATTTGAATGATTAGACGCTGTGTACCTAGTCTCTTTATTACTCATTTTTCCTCCAAAGAAAACAAAGAAAATGGATGAGAAAGCAAATAATCCACCTCGTTCTTCAAGGTAAGGTCAACCATTTCCACAGTCGATCACACTCGCCACTCTCCCTCAACAGCCACTAGCACCTGACTGTACTGTCTGTTCATCTGCTGTAATTAGTTAAGCCAGTGGCCTGAAGGAATTTAGCCTAAGCAAGCACCAAATTAAGGGGGTGTGCCACAACACCTGTCACTCATTTAACACAAAGTTGAATGGCCGCTGACGCTACAGCATTTGGGCTGTAAAAAATTATTGTTAATGATTATTGTTTTACCAGAAATCTTACACGCACACACAAATGTAAGTGTAAACTTAATTGAATTAGAATCCATTGTTAATCAGCTATCTTACTTGGCCATTATATGGTTTCTTTATAAATGAATTGTTGTATTTAGTTCTATTGCTAAAAAAATGCATCAAGGAAGCTAATTAAGGCAATGCTTGGATTATTTTATTAGTAATCCTTGACGTTTTCCAAACAGATTATCAGAGAATTCATTTACAAATGTAAAATTAATTGTTGTTTCAACAAATATTATGGCATAGGTTAGGTGTGAGAAGAACAGAACAGTTTTGCACCTCAAATGTGAAACTGTGTCTGCTGTTGGATAAAAAATATAAATGTAGCCACCCAAAAGTAGTAGGACATTCAATACATTGATTACCGCATTTTGGCAATCATCTGAAAATCATTGGTCTCACAGACTTGTTTTCACAACATGTCCCTTTAGTAATTGTAGCAATTAATAATATATTAGTAATTAATTTAATGTATTGAAGCAATATAGATGGTGCTAGTGCATTTTCCTATTTGAATTGGGGGGCTGGTAAAGAATTTATGTAGCTGGTAAAATTTGAACATCCACTTGCCACAGTTAATTTCCCACCCTGCTCCTTACATACATTAAGAGCTATTACCCAAATGTTAGTTTTTATCTGTCTGCCAGAAACATATATAGTGGATTGAACATTTGGTGTAAGGACTTTTGTTTCCCACTTTATGCTATAAAAGGACAGTCTCAGCATCTGCTTGAGGCGCTCACTTTAGCATGGTAAACCCTTGTGTGCATGTTAAAATAAAGTCAGCAAAGTGATTTTCCAGCAGTGTCCAGGCAACCACAACACCAGCTTCAGCTTGGATGCCATTCACATCCCCTCCAAATCTGTAGAAATGCCAATATCCAGGAGCAAATCTGCCCTACAACTCAATAGCAAATGATCCACTGGCATATTGTTCCCTATTTCAGTCTGACAGAGGATTTTCAAAAAACACAATTCACATGAATAAGTGCTGCCTCCATTCATTTATGGAAGGGCACACAGACAAATGTACAGGCAACTGTGTGATGCAGAACCCTACTACTAGAAAAGTTCAGCTCTGATCTCCAGTTCAAATCAAGTTTTGTTGTCTATTATTTATAATTCAATGATTTGGTCACTTTTGCGTGTGGAGGGCCCTCAGTTAGATGTTATAACTAAAGTGTGGTCATTTCACTTGCAAAATTGCAAGGTTACAAAACTATTTGTACTGTACAACTTAAAAAGCATTTTAGGGGGAATATATTTATGTTTGGCAGGTGTTGCTTGCTGTATTTAGTGACTAAATACAGCAAGGCAATATGGGCATGCAAAATTTATTCCTCCAACCAACACTCTCACATGTCTTTCCTTAATTTAAACGTTCCTAAATGTAGAAATGTAATGAATGCCATGCAGATTTAGACTCCTTGCAGGAGAAATAAATGTCAATTTTGGCCAGCCAGTAGTTTGGGTGGCCAGGCAACGAGTAGGAAAAGGTAACAATCATATTTGCAGTTTGGGCACAGGTGCCATAAGAACTATTTACATCCTACTCCTACAGGTTTCATAAAATAATTATATGATGAAGTATTGGTAAATCAATATATGAGCCTACCATTGATAGTAACAGCCACACTCCCTTTAATGTGAGCTACTCCTGAGAGAGCACGACTCACAGTAGGTAGACGCAACATGATGCTGAAAAAGAGAAGAAACACAACATGACTCAAGGACGTAATTGGCAAACTATAGTTAATTTAAACAATGTGTTTTTCTGTTGCAAAAAAGATCCGCAACCGAAAAATAGTTTTCCTAATATATTTATTCAAGAAGAATACAATGCAAACAGCAGGCAAAAAACAAAGTATACAAACATAACAGTTTCAATTTTAATATAGTACAGAGTGTATAAAACAAAATAACAATTATTTTAGAAACTAATATTTCATCATTTGTAAATAAATGGTGAACAACTGACAAAGACAAATAGTTACAAATATGAAAAAATACAGAATTCAATGCTACTCCGACGTGAAGTAAAGTTCGTAGAGTTCGTTCCATAAACGGAAGTTGTAGTTCATTTCACCACTGAAACGTGTCCTGGAATAATGGAAGAAATCATTGAAGTGTTGCTCATAACACACGCATGTACACAGCCGGCTTCTACCAGGCGCTTGTTTATTATTGGAAGCTAAACGTGACTGAACTACAAATTCCGTTTAAGAACTAAAAGAAGGGAACTCATCAGCTTCTAAAATAAATGTTTCAGGTAAACGTTTTCTTTGTTTGAACGTTTCGCAAATAAAACTTTGTTTGGCATAATGAATACACCCGGAGTACGCAGGAATAAGATTACGTAAATAGTTAGCTAACTAGAATGCTTACGTTGACTAATAACCAACAGCTAACTCAAACCCACTGTTTTGACAAGACAAAGACCGACTGTATAGCATTTGCGAATTCATTACTATAAAATAATGAAAATGTAAAGAGTGTGATTCAACATTTCATCCATGCCAAACCGCGCCATAAGAACACAGGTTATGCTAACGTGTTAGCTAAAAAACACCGTAATTTCCTTTTTTTAACAATCGCTTTTCATGGTGGCTGGTCCTAAGCTATAGTCATGATGGTTTTCAAAACATTTTAAAGATACCAGATTCACATTTTACATGTCAAGTTCATTCACACGAAAGCTGTTATTGCTTATTCTTACCTTGCTGCTCTCTGATATCGTTCGAGCAGACACTGACTGCGCACTTTATGTATTCAGCTGCGTCACGATCTGGTAATAATCCCCAGTCTAATAATGCTAGTACATTACAATACCAGGGCCGGCTATGTCAATTTTGGCGCCCTGTAGGCCAGATTTGGGGATATAGATTTATATTAACTTTGAAGATGGGTTTCGAGTCCCGCCCGACTTACACTTTTTGACCTTCTGATTGGTTATCTATTCAAATACTGTACTATAATTCAGGATGATGGAGACAATATTTTTGTGCTCACACTCAAAAGAAGTGGGAAATTAATATATTTGATTCAAAAACTAAATGTATCTCCAACACCTGGATTCAATCTCGAGAATGTAACTCAATATCTTCTGAGATTTACCATCTGAGATATCAGTCAAGTAATGAGATATACAATCAACTGTCCTCTAAATTCCATGGTGAGGATGTCCACGTGATCAAATGAAGCTTCAAAAGTCATTAATCACCTGATATTTTGTATTTAATACAAGCATCAGCACATTGGGGGTATTTCAGAAAGCAGGGTTAACACACTTGTGTTGAAACCACAACACTGTCAAACTCAAGAATTGATGTGTTCAGTACAGGTGGTAACAATTAGTTCAGTCAACTCTTAAGTTTAAGCAACCCTGAGAAAAAGCATGAGCCCCAGGAGAATAAAAGCCCTCAATGTAATACAGATAGCAATATTCATCATGGCTATAGGAGGAATTAGAAATATTAATGACTGCTTATGCTTATTAACTGACAATTAAGAAGAAAAGCAATACCATTGCAGCAGCAAAAGATAGTCCCTGGGGATGTGAAAGAGTCCATTAGAAATTATGTTGCATCTCTGACTGCTCGCCCATCTCGTGCGTTGTTATCTAGATGGAGTTCTTGGAACTTTGATAAGATTTTGAGAATTAGATTGCAGCTAGTCCCACATGGAAACACTGAAATACATTAAATTATCTACTTGGTAATCCAAGTCTCAAAACTTAAAACGAAATAGTCAGCAGGTGGTCCAGGTTGTTAACTAGTTAGAATTCTTGGACATTTTAGGAATTTGAGAATGACATTGTAGCCAGTCACACATGGAAATTATGAAATATATTAAATAAACTACTTGGTGCTCCATGTCTTAACTTAATACCAAATAAATTATTGATTTGATTGATACATGCAATTCTGTGGAATTCTTGATGGCGCTTGTCGGTCTCTGAGTTGGGAGCACCACAAAACTGTACAGGAAACATTTCAGTTCACAGGTCACATTCCCTTGGAGATATTGTCAGTGTCACCAATGTTATATGAGAACCTTCTCTTTGAGTGCGGGCATTTACAAGATGTTTTGCATTTAGTTTTTTTTAGATTGTGACGAAAAATCCCCGGTAGCTAGACACTTTAAAATTGCTGGACACGAAGTTTGTCAACTCAGATTTCAAGGGATTGAATTAGTCAAACAACCTAAGAGAGGTGGTGACCAAGAGGGTATCCTTAGACCCAGAAGTTGAAGCAGCCCTGGGTGTATTCTGAGGCTACGTGGCTATCACCTTACGTTAGCATTCCATTCA
Organism: Umbra pygmaea; assembly: GCA_016801145.1. Classification (NCBI taxonomy): domain Eukaryota; kingdom Metazoa; phylum Chordata; class Actinopteri; order Esociformes; family Umbridae; genus Umbra; species Umbra pygmaea. The sequence goes on along the minus strand of JACXGM010025708.1, from coordinate 5,352 downwards.
TTTTAGGGGTCACTTTGACAGCAAATAAATCTACATCCGAAGTGTTTAAAGACTATTTGTTCAGGACAGACTGTCTGGACAGACCATCTGAAGGAGCTGGCTAGGTCGCTCCCAACTTCCCATCGATGGCCAGCATTGCTCCAGGAGGATCTCCAGCAGCATCTTCAATCCACCTCTCTCTGCTGAGGGACTACGATGAGGCTGCATCCTTTTGCCAGGGTTTCCTGCTACAGCCCCCTTGGCAATGGGGCACGATAAGGTGTTGGCCCTTATATCATGCCTTTCCTGCTGGGCTCTGGAGTGGGCCAACGCCTTCTGGAGGGACAACAACACGTTCGTCGAGGATTACCAGGCGTTCTCCCGCCTGATCAGCTCTGTCTTCGACCACCATCCGGAGCACAGAGACGTGGGAGAGCGCCTGGTTCACCTCCGACAGGGTATCCAGACGGTGAGGAGCATACTCACTCTGGCTGCTGGATCTGTATAGAGTGCAGGTTTAAGGCACTTCCACATTTGCATCACTTTGTCAAACGGTATGCTTGTTCTGTGGACTTTCGAGTCCAGGGGGCAACAGCATGTGCTCACATGCACTACCCCATGTACAGTCCCTATCCAGTCGGTCTACTACACAAGTCCTTGTCCCTGTTTCCTTTCCTAGATTCTTTGTCTACACCAGTGGTTCCCAAACCTCTCCTCGGGGACCCCCAGACAGGCCATGTTTTTGTTTTAACCCTGAAAAGGCACACCTGATTCAATTAGTCAAAGGTGTAATGTGTAGTTGACTAATTTAATCAGTTGTGTCATTTCAGGGTGAAAATAAAAACCTGGCCTGTCTGGGGGTCCCCGAGGAGAGGTTTGGGAACCACTGGTCTACACAACACACTCACATCGAAATTATTGCTTTTTATGTTTGTTGCCCCCTCTTGTCCCATAGTGTTAGGGCTTCCCTGGTTGTCAGTGCATATCCCTGTGTTCCAGTCGCGTTGATGGACACCATGTTGGGAAATTCAGATAGTGCCTTGGCATTGCCGTTTCTTATTGAATATTCAAACCTGTCACATGTCTTTTAAAAAACAAAGGCCTACAAATGACCATCTCATCGGCCCTGGGATTGTGCCATAGAACTCCTACCAGGTTTTGTACCCACCAGGGTTTGTGGTGGGGGGAGACTGACAGTTTCCTCCCGTCCTGCCAACAGAGAAACTGTACAAGAGATTTTGAATGACAAATCAACATAATGACAGATCAATAAAGTGGAGTCTGCCCCGGGCAATGGACTGAGGAAAATGTGTACAGTCCCTTTTATTTTCTTATGCTAATCAGTTAGGCAGATCTTTCCCAAACTTCCAAATGTACCATCTATGATGTCACCTGGTGGTCCCTTTAGGCTAATCATATGGGCAGACCCTTTATGCTAATCATATGGGCAGACCATTTATGCTAATCATATGGGCAGACCCTTCTGAATCTGTAACATTTGGGACTTTCCCACTCCTGAAATGTAAATGACCCCGACATGCCATCATCCTGGGCAAACTGCCAACGAACTTGGCAGGTCACCTACCATCTCTCCTTGAAGATGGTTTCCTAGGATACAGTGTATGGCCTTGACATGTCTAAGACCTTTGTGTTAACCCTTTCCTGACCATTTCCTTACATTTTACAGACCATCTTCAGGACATACTGGTGGCACAAGTTCTATAACCCTCTAGAACTTTCTATAAAAATAATGGCTCAATAACTTTTTAGTACTGATTGATAATCAGATTATCTTGGGGTATTGATACTAGTGTGAATGCTTATAGGAAGTATGGAGAATAATCTCAGTGGAAGGGTTAATACAAAGATTTATTAATACGGATCAGCGATCTTAAACCATTCAGCTGCATAAGCTGATCAAAGGATTCCTAGGACATTTATACGGTGGTCAAAACAGGAAATGTGCCACATGTGTTATACATTAGTAGATGGTCCTATGTCACAGATTACGATCTTCACTGTATGGTTACCATGACAACACATTCCTAAGGGTGGGTCTAAGCCACCTATATAACAATTTTGACCTTGGTTAATTCATGTAGAAACACATACTATCATACATTATAACTTGATACATTATTAATACTAAGTTAATACATTTCCAATACAAATTGCATACAAAGTACAGTATAGATTATTATTCTCACTATGAAACTTGAACCCCTTAAAATATAATGAAGTTTCCCTTAATTTACCCCTGTAATCATGCCAAATTCCTTAATATTAATTAAAAGCAACATGTAAACCCCTTAAGTGGTGCATTCATTTTACAGTTCAGATTTAGACCATTGAAAAATGCCTTGCCATTTGTTTTGGGTGGGACCCTTTAATATTCAATTTAATGACAATTTAAGGGAACATTGACGTAGTCCATTAATCATACCTTAATTTCAAATTCTGGAAAATCCCTTTATAGTCTAGTTAAGAGGTTGATTGATTTGCCCATTCATCATATCTTAATTTTTTAAAAGTTTGTTTTTACATATCCTTTATGTATGTATGTATAAATAAATAGGAAGTAATGGAATTTGAAGTTATGTAGATTAAGTATTCTATGTCAGATTGTTTGTTTTATTCTTTTTTCCAGCTGTTATGGTTTAGTTTTTTCCATCTTCCCAACAAAAATACCCCCTGAAGTTTAACTCTCTAGTAACTGCAATTTGACAGCAGTATACAGTATAGTTAGATCCAGAGATATTTGGACGCTGACACAATTTTAATAATTTTGGCTCTGCATGACACAACAATGGAATTGAAATTAAACAACCAAGATGTAATTGAAGTGCAGATTGTCATCTTTAATTCAAGGGGTTGAACAAATATATAATATGAAATATAACATATGAAAACAATTTTCAAACACAGTCCCCTTATTTCAGGGGCTCAAAAGTAATTGAGCAACACAATCACGTTTTTTTTTCTACTTTGTCGAGAATCCTTTAATGGCTGCTTGAGGTCTGGATACTGTATTAGTACCATGTTCAATAAAATCAGTATGCATTAAAGGCAGGCAGTGTGAGCATTGAGTGCACATTCCATGCGCGCCCATGTGTTTTTTTGGTCACAAGCTCATGTCGAAAGTATGCTCGAGCAAGTAAGGTGTTCAAATAACTAGCTTGTTAACTGTGTTTGGCGGTGTTTCTCTTGTTAATTGTTTTTTTATATTTGAATGAGTTTTAGAGGCTAGACTGGAATGAGAGGAATATATAAGCAAAAGTATGTGGACACCTGATAATCACACCAATATTAGCTTCTTGGGCATCCTATTCCAAAACGCTGAACAGTAATATGGAGTCCCCCTTTTTTGTTCCTTTCACAGCTGCCACTCTTCTGGGAAGGCTTTCCACAAGATTTTGGAGTCTGTTTGAATTTGTGCTCATTAAGCCAAAACAACATTCATGAAGTCAGGCACTGATTCTGGATGAGAAGGCCTGGCTATCACAGTTCTAATTCATCTCAAATATGTTCAGTAAGGTTGAGGTAAAAGCTCTGTGCAGGCCACTTGAGATCCTACACACCAAAGTTGTCGAACATGTCTTTATGGACCCCGCTTCGTGCACAGGGACACAGTCATGCTGGAACAGGAAAGGACCTTCCCCAAACTGTTGGAAAGACCCAATTGTCTAAAATGACTTTGTTTCCTGTATCATTTAGATGACACTTGACTGGAACTAAGCACAAACCCTAAAAAGCAGCCCCAGACCCATGGGATCAGATAGTTTAATGGTTAGACTGTCAGACTTGGAGTCTGGTTGCTGGTTTGATTTCCGACTGGGTCAATTGTCATTGTGCACTTAGCCCTAATTTGCTCTATGGGGATGTCCCTGTAATCACTGTAAGTCTGCTAAATTACTAAAAGGCAAATTAACATTTCTATATGTAACGCCCAGCCCAATGAGGGCTGGCGGAATGAGACTGAGATTGGACCCTATATATAGATACCCTATATTGTGTATTTTCCATTTACTTTGTGTTGTCTCTCATATCAGTGCATTGCATGTAGATTTGTGTTTTAAGGGCGGAACACACCAAGAAAACGAACAACTCGTTGGTGCAACTGTACGGATTGTTACGGTTGCACACGTCGGAGCAATTCGCCTTGGTCTTTGGGTAAAAAATTGCACTCGAACACACTGGCTTGATACGGCCGAGCGTCCAAGCCCCACCTACATTGTGCGCATGCGTGAGAGTAAATATCTCTCCATACCGGCAGGCAGGGCTAATCTGTACTTTTTGATCAAAAAAAGGGGACGCCGGAAGCAGCAATGCGAAAGTAGAAAATATTTGTTGTGTAACTGTATGGTACCGGGCAAGACTATTTTCTCATTCGTCGTAATTTTAATCACAATTATCAAGAACTGTACTGGCATTGGGAGCCCTCTGTCTTTTGTTGGTTAAAGAATAGACACCTGAAGTAACTTCTCAGTCCATTTTTAACACGGAAAACAAACTAACTACTGTACCGGGACTGCATCTCTGTTGGAGAACGCAGTGATAAACACTGCACTTCTTGGCTACAGGTAAGCAAGCTAACGTTGCTGGCTATATTACTGCACTTAATTTCAACCCGTATGCTATGTTTTATTTCAGTGATGAAAAATTAAAGTGCTTAAAACACATATAAACGTCAATTCCTTCCATAAGCTGGTCTGCCATAAATAATGAATTCTATAACTGAGTTATGTTCTTATTGTTTTACAGGCGAAAGATTCATGATCCTTTTTTACCAGTTCCGAGTCGGGTTGTCAACAATCCGTCAAATTGTTCCAGAAACATGTGAAGTAATATACCATGTTTTGAAAGACAAATATCCAAAGGTATGTGTGGACTTTTAATTTGAGTTACAGTAGATTGGATGCTGAGGTGAGTGATAAATAATATACTTAAGCTATAAGGCATCAGTATACCACTGCTTAGAGCTGTTCATAGACATGATGCATTGCGGAGTGCCTGGAGAAAGCGATTAACCATGGTATATTGGCAATATATAAATGACACCCCAACATGCTGGCTAACATGCTGTTAATAATACAGAATAGCCCTCTGTACCTGATTAGTGTAACATGTGTCATGGTTCTCAAGTTTGTTCAAGTTTTCTATGGTAAGTAGTCTATTGGCCTACAATCTGTTGTTTTCCTTTTGACAAAGCTATGCATGTGACTTAATTCTACATTGCAAAAACACAGTTGTATACACTCACCAGCCACTTCATTAGGTACACCTTGCTAATACCAAAGAGCTTTGTGACATGGCTGTGCGTTTCCAGTGACTGAAATGTAATATCTATTCAAATGTTCTATTAAGAGTTGTTCG
>JACXGM010025706.1:0-15189 GCA_016801145.1 Umbra pygmaea | reverse complement strand
GCTATTTCACTCTGGTGTGTTTGTTAGCAGTGGTGGCTATTTCACTCTGGTGTGTTTGTTAGCAGTGGTGGCTATTTCACTCTGGTGTGTTTGTTAGCAGTGGTGGCTATTTCACTCTGGTGTGTTTGTTAGCAGTGGTGGCTATTTCACTCTGGTGTGTTTGTTAGCAGTGGTGGCTATTTCACTCTGTTAGTAGTGGTGGCAAACTCACTTCAGTCTTTGTCACAGAGCACCTCTGCCAGGATTTCCTGATTTGGCCTGTGTGGCATTTGTCCACAGACAAGTCTACATGCAAGTTGTTGCTGTTGCATGGAGTTCCTCTCATGTACAGTAACAATGACAATACAATGACATCCTGTCATGTGGTCTTCTGTGCCTCAATGCTTCATAGTGTCTATCCATCTAACTCCATGTCTATACTAGTCAGATAGCTGAATCTTGTAACCACTGTGACTGACATAGGGCCCTAAAAAAGTCTGTTTTTTTGTGATTCCACATTTTAGCACAAACCTCCATATTAACCTCCCGCTGCCCGGGATTTGGGATAGATAAGTCGAATTATCTACCTTGCCACGTCGCTCTCCAGCAACTCCTTGTGTGCAGATTGGGCACCAATAAATTCAATCACGGAAGTATAATTGGTGAGTGTAATCATCCCATACATGATACTTCCGTGTTTGATGAACAGTGCGAAAATAATTGGTGGCTCGGCGTCTTGTGTTTATCCATCTGCATGCCCCTCGCCCTCCCTCATCTGTCCAAGGAGTTGCGAAGCTGCCGACAAGGCAGGGTTAGTGGAAATTGGGAGATGCATTCAGACACCCGCACCAGTACTTAAATATAGAACATTTTGTAATACTAAGTATTACTTATATTACGGGACTATATTGAAATTATACAGCAGTATTGATGTATTTTTTTCTTCTTGCTGGATTCCGCAATTCCATCCGCGTTCTCTGCAATGCGGAATTATTATCTCCCTTCTGACACAAGCAAATGTTGCTCAAGGACATACTGTAGCAAATAATTTGTTTTTTTGCCGGCTACGGGATTCGACCTGGTAACCTTCCAGTTACCTGCTGTGGCCACTAAGATATCTGCAGCCCCTCATATTCAAAGTCCGTCTCCTGCTCGAACATTCCTGACAGAAGAAGGGGAGGTGTATGAGAGGGATGGGTTTTTGCTCTCATGTCAGACTAGAAGTCTTCAACAACCACACAGGGGTCCTTCAGAACGGTTTTAAATATGGTGAGTCATGCCTAGCTCCGCCCCCTTCTCCTGTCGGCCAGCAGCGTGGCCCCGCCTACCATTGTCCACACGTTATAGGATCCTCTGCACACTTCACGCAGGCAGCTTGTGTTTGCCTCTTGATCTTCACCTTGTTGCCTGACAGGAAATAGCCAAATAGGAACTAGCGTGCATTTTGAATTTGTTCCAGAATATGTTCTTTGTTTCTACACAATGTTAGGAGAAGGGCTGATGCAAATAACGTGTGTGTGTGTGTATGTGTGATACTGTGTGTGTTTGTGATTGTGTGAGATACTGTGTGTATGTGATATTGTGAGTGTTTATGTGATACCATGTGCTTTTGTGTGTATGTGATATTGTGAGTGTTTGTGTGTGTATGTGATATTGTGAGTGTTTGTGTGATACCAATTGCTTTTGTGTGTATGTGATATTGTGAGTGTTTGTGTGATACCATGTCCTTTTGTGTGTATGTGATATTGTGAGTGTTTGTGTGATACCGTGTGTGTGTGTGTAATACCATGTATGTGTTTGTGTGTGTGTGTGTGTTACTGTGTGTATGTGTAACTGTGTGTGTGTGTTACTGTGTGTATGTGTTACTGTGTGTGTGTGTGTTACGGTGTGTGTGTGTTACGGTGTGTGTGTGTTACTGTGTGTGTGTGTTACGGTGTGTGTGTTACGGTGTGTGTGTTACGGTGTGGGTGTGTGTTACTGTGTGTGTTACTGTGTGTTACTGTGTGGTTATCTGCAGGAAATTCTCACTCTGTCTTTATGACCAGTTAGAGTTAGAACTGGGCTTATGACCATATATCATTGCAGTGTAGCCATAAAATGGTGTAATATGGTAGCACCTATGGGCTTTATGGAATGTAATAAACTATGGTTTTAGTTTCCACACTAAATCGTATGTACAACATTTTTCTCAAGTTTTAGTTTACCCATCAGTTCTGTAAAATGGTGTAATATGGTAGCACTTATGGGATTTATGGAATGTAATAAACTATGGTTTTGGTTGCCACAGAAAATCATAGTACAAAGTGTGGTCTCAAACTGTAGTTTACCCAGCATTTGTATGAAAGCTAATGAATTGCTCTACCATACAGCTATTTCCTCTGCAACCACATATTCAATACTGCACTGTTTCCGGCACAAAGTTTCCGGGTAAGGCTGCAATTGGTTGCGTGGATGTACAGACATTGTTGTACAGTCATTGTGTTTATAAAACAGGAACGCCTGAGAAACAACTTCCTGTGGTCTTGTAGCTTAGTGGGTTTCCTTCTAGCTAGGTGCGTGTGTTTGTGCGTGCGTGTGTGTGTGCATGTGTGTGTGTGTGTGCATCGTGTGTGTGCATGTGCGTGCGTGCATGCGCTTTTTGATGGGCACCAAAAATCCTTAAAAAATTAGATTTTGTGCATTCATTTTCACAGTTCCTGTGAGGAAAAAGGTTGTTTAGAGCTTAGTTTTTGGGGTTGTAGTTGAGGTCAGGTTCAAAGTTAGTTTTGGGGATTACAACTCCCTGACATGATAGTTTAACAAGCAAAGTTTGACCTTGTGGGGACACCAAACAGCTAACTTTAGGAATGAGGTTATTTTTTCTGGGTTATGGTTAGGGTTAAGGGGTTAAGATTAGGGAAATACTGTTTTTTGTATTGGAATATTGTTTAGGGGCTCCTCAAGGATAGTAAAACACCCCCACCTACCCAACCCATCATCATTCTCCGCCCACTCCCTTTTTTGCTCTGTCAACCAGATTATTGCTGTCGTTCCTCCAAAATCATTTCACACCACATGGATGTATTGAGCTGTCGGATGGCTTGACTTGCCTCCCGGCACAGCCCAGCCATGGGACATTCTGAAAAAATAAAAGGATGTGTAATATCCTAGTTATGACATTCCACTGTGTGGTTCCGTCTTGAACGGGAAACAACGGGATATTGGAAGGAAACATGGCAACTGTTTGGCCCTTCTTTCCTCAAGGCGTTCTAATTGTTGGAATTCTACAATCCCACATTCTCAAAGAGCCTCCTCGTCCATCCCTGATGATCTACTACAGACTTCAAGGCTGCTTAGTGAAAAAGTGCATCCCAAACGGTCAGTTAGTAGTGCAGCACCTATTGACCCAAATCCTATAGTCAAAGTAGTGCACTACACTGCGTTCTAAATTTTTATGCAAATTGGAATTAAGTTTCATTGTGCGGTTTTATTAAAAATGTGGTTTAGAGCTCTGCTCTGGATTCCTTTTAAAGCCCCCCCAAAAAAATGAAAAGGAAAAGGAAACTCTGAAAAGTACAAAAGCAGGGTCATTTGATAATCGTTGGCATGCCTAAAGCAGCACTTGTAGGGGAAGGCAACATGTGTTGGTTTGGTGTTGACCCAACATTACATGCCATTTTCATTTCGACACACTCAGGAAGTGTGTATGGATTTCAATGTTTTACAAGATGTTTGAAATAGAAAGGTGTGGTCCTTTCCATGTCAGTCAAATTCTGTCTCTTAGTAACAGTATCGAGCAGGGAGGAGCTGGGGGGCAAGTGCAAAGGAAAAATGTGGAATTAAATGAGAATCTGCAGACACAGCAAAACAAACAAGACTTTGTGGAGTCAATAAATGATTTACTGATTTCTCTCTCACACTGCAGAACAGCACGCATTACACTAACAATAAAAAATAAATGACAAGACTTAAGAATTAATAGATGTTTTGATGAATGCAATTGAAATCTGGTGTGAACAGTTGACAGAGGACACAGACGATCTATTGGGTGACAATGAGGTAATCCACTTAATTGTCCGGGTACAGGCAGAAACATGAAACGGATCGGTAAAAGTGTCACCGTTCCAAACTGTCATGGTTTAACCATTACACTCTTGGGCTCCTGAATGATGCAACAGTAAAGTCACTGGTTAGCTGTACATCCAGCAGTGTGTTATGAAGCAGAAATTACTGTTGAGATTTGTGTTAGAATAGTAGTAGTAGTAGTATTATTTATTTCGAATTTATGCAAAACATCTGACAAGAAATCAAATCAAATAGACAAATTAAAGTAATTTGAATATGACAATAAAAACAAATTAATTAACAATAGATACAACCAAAGACTTTTTAACTCTTGTCAAAGTCAATTACATAATCGAAAAGGAGTGGGAAGAAGAAAAAAAACTTACTTAATCCCACCCCCTATCCAAAAATCAAAAGCTTACAAAAAATCGACCGCATTAAAAATATTTATACATCTACTTTGTTATATCCCAAAGCAATAAAAAAGTATATCTCTTATTTAAACAAGGAACAAATAATTAAATAAATTGAATGAAAGAATAACTTTAAAAGAAATATCAGCAGCTCAATCACAATGAAACTGAAGATAACTACTAGCACCAAAAATACTCACCAAAAAGAATATAATGCTAACTAAAAATTAAGGGCAAAATAAAAACTCATTCACACAAACACATTGAGCATAGCACTCGATTCATGAATTTTCATAAACTTCACGTTTCTGTTGTCTTAAAACAGAAACTACTCGATCACACCCCTGAAAAGTTTAACTTTACATTCAAGAGTCTCAGGATCTAAAGTAGTGTGCTGGCGTTCGTGGAGACGTTTTTCAGCTAACAGCATTATTCTTGCCCAGCAGTTCCCTACCTGATGTACCAGGTCTAGACCCAACCAGTCAGCTAACAGCAGTTCCCTACCTGATGTACCAGGTCTAGACCCAACCAGTCAGCTAACAGCAGTTCCCTACCTGATGTTCCAGGTCTAGACCCAACCAGTCCAGCAACTGAGACTCCTTTGTTCACTGGCCCAGTCAGAATTCTCCTGTTGAACTAGCCCGCTCTAATAGGTCACTAGCTGGGCCCAAAGCCTATTAGGGGATTCCCCATCTAGGCCTCAGGAACCAGATAGCTCAGATGCCCTGGATACCAAACATACCCCCAACTGGATACCGAACAACCGCGCCGCTGTGTGTGACTGTCTCCTTAGATTTCTGCCACCCCACACCACGATTTTCCCAGGGGTGTGGCCTGGGGCCCAACTACCTTTCTGGATAGGGGGCAGGGCCCCCTACTTATGGAAAACAGAGATGGAGGCTGCTGACTGCATACTCATTATTGAGTAACCTACATATGAGTAGCCTACATATGAGTAGCCTACATAGCTGGGTGCTGGGACATCATGGTAGCTACTAATGATGTTAAGACGAAAGGTGCTGAGTTGTACTCTGATTTCACCACATAAATAGGCTAACTAGACCTGTATTTAAAACTCCAATGATTTTACATCACAACTAGGCTACCTAGAACTTTATCTAAAAACACAATGATTTTAACTCACATATATGCTACAGTCTAAAACGGCAATGATTTTACCTCACAACTAGGCTAACTAGACAGTTATCTAAAACACCAATGATTGTACATTACAAATGGTCTGCCTATACCTAAAAATCCTATGATTTTACCTAACAAATAAGCAAACTAGACCTTTACATAAAATTCAAATAATTTTACTCTCAAAAAGTTTGACTAGTTCTTTAACTAAAGCTCCAACTATTTTACCTCACAACTATGCTAACTACACATTTATATGACAGAAAGCTAGCTCTAAGGCCTGCTTGAAGGTTTATCTTTTAATAATTTGAAAAAAACATTGAAAAGTACTGTTGTATCGTATCATTGATACCTCCACCACAGTAGACTACGGCCTTTCGTGTTGGTTCAGATCAGTCATGCCCCAGTCTACAGACACGTTTACAGCATAATGTCAGTGCCTGTGTGGGAGGGCTGACCTCACTGGGAAAAGCTAGCATCCAGTAGTGAACGAATACCCTTAAACCTTCTGTGATCGACAGATAACCTAGTTTAAACATCATTGGGCCAGGAGTCGACAGGTTGCTGGTTTAAATCCCTGAGGGAGAATTGATATTTCCAGGGTTCGAAGGTCACCCGGAGGTTTGTTTTCACAGTTTTGTGACGTTCAAATTGAAAATTATAGCTCCGACCCTCAGCTGGGCAATCGGACACTGTCGGTATGGCCACGACCAGGACGATGCTCAACGATGCAGCTGTACTCCCAGGCAGTGACTCAGAACATTGTTGGTTGAAACAAATGGGGAAGATGTGTAATAGACCAAATATACTATAGTACCACAACCCTCCTGCACTGGTGTTTCTATTCCTGCTACACGCTTTAAATCCAAAGGCGCACCTTATCAGTTGAAGGGCTTGCACTTGCCTGCCACAATGCTTACCTCATGCTGTTTTGTGTACCACCCACTTTTAGCAACTAGCAATTTCTCTGGTTTAATTGGACGTAGTTTGTTTAGGTCATGTAGCTAACACAGGCCAGAGGGCCGCATAAACATCAAGACAGAAATGGGCTGAGTGCGAGTTAGCGCAGCCTACTTTTGTCAACCCAAAACATGTGGGTGTGCACGTGTGTGCACGCGAGTTTGTGTGTGCACGCCAGTCAATCATCAGTTTATTTGACAGTCTGTCGTCGCCGGATGAAGCTTACGTATTTCAGTGCTGCTTTCCCTCACTTTGTTGATTCAGTTTTTCTGATGTTTGTCAGAGTGGTAATTACCTTCGTTCATTTATTTTCTGTTGTTGCTGAGCCTTAACAGATTTCAGCACACACCGTCACGCACACTGATCAACACATACGCACTCCTGCAGTGTGTTCTAGGGTCGCTGTGAGTCCATGAGTCCACCTGTGTTGATAAATGTTGCAGTTTTTTAACAGAGTTTAACAACATGGAGCCTCGGGCCAACCCTCATGTTTCTGAAACTGGCTAGCTGGCTTAACATGTCTGCTTCCAGTCTGGACTCCTGTTGTCGATGAGTTATCCACTTCGTAGAGTCTCGTGTATTGTCTCTCATTTCCTCCCAGCAAACCATTCAAACATTTTTCCTTTTTCCTTTCCCACATTAGTCTGATCTCAAATGACAAACTCCCAAGGATACGTGGGCTGCAGAATGAAACAAAAGAGAGTGAGAGAGTTGTCGACTTTCCAGTTGAATGTCTTTATCTCACAACCTGTTTTTGAATGGATTCTTACCGTCTACATTGTCTGTCTCTCACTCCCTTCCTTCATACATTCCTCCATCCCTCCCTCCCTCCCTCCCTTACCCTCTCCTGTTATTTAGAAAGCAGCGGCTTCATTAAAGTGCTCTGAACTCTCTTCACACTTCACCCAGGTCTTTGTGCTCTGATGAGCTAATCCATGTATTATCTTATGAGGGCTGGTGGGCCTCTGAGTTTGGCTGTTGTGCAATGGGATAATTCAGAAGAACGTCTGAACCTCTTAGCTCCTCGGCAAACCCTTCAGGTCTGCAAGGGGATTACCAGTAAACTGACGACTTGGCCCTTCACATTCACAAACTGAATAGGAGGTATGACCCAATTTCTGCTCTTCCACTCTAATATGCTTTGTGAAGCTCGGCCCCTATGTAACCGACTGATGGTTTAAGTCCTCAGTCGGTTGGTAATCTGCTTGTACACACGGAAGGGGCTTATTCTGGGCGTCTGATGGCTCAACGGTTACGGGGTCAGACTTGTAGTCAGAAGGTTGCCGGTTCGATTCTGGATTCTGCCAAATGGCGTTGTCCTTAAGCAAGGCACTTTACCCTACATTCCTCCCAGGGGATGTCCCTGTATTCACTGTAAGTCGCTTTGGATAAGAGCGTCCGCTAAATGACTAAATTGTCAAACGTATTCTACACTAGTTCCAATATTGTTTTCAGCCAGGGTTTCAGGAAATGTAGGAGATTTTAGGAAAGATGTTTCTCTTGCATCCTTACAAGCAACAATTTTCTCTACAGGTGGGTTGGCTGACAGCCCAACATTATAGATAACCTCAGCTCTCTGGGAATGTGAAGATTAAGATTCTGTGTTGAAAGCCATGTGTTTTAGGGAGGGGTCAATTGACTTTGGATCACATATGTTTTTACCCAGTTACCCAGAATGCAACTGGTGGTGCCATTTTGGGCTGGTCATGCATTTGATCCCGAACTTTATTGCGTCTTCATTAAAAAATAGGCGTGATGCAATAGAGAACTGTCACGCAGCACAATCTCTGATCTTGTAATTTGGCCAATTATAGAGTTTTCAAATACACCAGACTGACCAGTATTTGTTAGAAGTGTAAGCTGCAGGTCAAGTGAGTCCTCTGGTTGTTTACCTTTCAAATGTCAAGCTTCCATTGTTCATTTAGAGTGAACATTTAAACGTGTCTTCAGGCTTTTAATGCACAAAGATCAGGAAATTCTAATGGTCTTGACCAAAGGACCAGTAATATCAGGTCTTTATTGTGGTTGTTAAATCCTTGAATTCTGCTAACTTGATGAGTGCTGGAGCACAAAGCATGACATTGTTGAAGCTGAGCCGTTACAATCGAAGGACTGCTTCGGATTGTGTCAAACGTCTTGTTGCACTTTACTGGACAACAGTATTATGAAATTGAACTTTGCATTTAATGAGGAGCTTTGACTGGAAGTGATTTCCTGTGCAAATGACAGATTAGACATTGCGTCTGTTCGTTGTTTTTGGCTTAAGGATTCAGACAAGACCTTCGCTAGATTCCGGCAAGGTCTCGTTAGTTGGATTAGCTTTGCTGTAGAGTTATGTCTTGAATGGCTCAGGGCATGTTTAGACCTAACAGTAGCCCCCGTTTACGTCTGCTTGCCACCTGCTGTTGGATTTTGTCATCCATCTCTGATGAAGCCACGACCTGTAATGGACATAAAGTCCCTCTTGAAAATGAGGATCACTTTCACAGTCGACAACGAGAGCTGTTTCAAATCCCTTCAGTAAAGTGGCCCTGTTGTGAGCTCAGTAGACTGTTCAGGATCTATTATAGCTGTCAATCAGAGTCAGGAGGGCATTTCAGGGCTGCATGCGGATTCTGTCCCGGGACAGACACTCACTGTACTGGCACCCCCACCAGCACCAAGCCACACTCCCCCATGGAGAGATGAGGAGAGAGAGGAAAAGGGGATCCTGGTCCTCCATTCTGGGCCAACTAGGCCTGTCTCTAGGAACAATAGAGGCTGTCTCTGGGTGACACTGGGTTGGCTGTGTGCCTCGTCTCCAGGCTCTAGGGACCAGCTCATCCATCGGAACGTCCTGACCCCCGGGACGGTGCCTTGTATAAGGCAGAACCACTCACTGAGAACTCCTTGTGTTTTGTCTCCTCGCGGCTCCAATCCACATGCACCCTATTCCCTAGAAAGTGCGCTACCTAGACTCTATAGAAGTTAATAGTGCATCAACACTGCCTTTCAATTGGCCTGACCCAGAAAACCCCAGAAACACTGAGTTCTTAAAAGCTCCCTATTTAATAAGTAGTACCCTGCAGTTAAGCAGATCCCCATGGGTCCCAGGGTATAAGGAGCCATTGAGGATACACCCACTGTCTCTGAGACACGTTGTAGATCACATTCAAAGGTTCACACTGAAGATTGGCCTTATTGTAGCTCAGGCCGACTTATGTCATGGTAGTCCCTTTATTGTTTTCAGAAAGTTATTTTAGTCCTACACAGCAGTCCAGTTACTCTCTAGCAAGCAGTGAGTATATATTTATTTTTAAGGGGGTTTCGGGGCCAACTATGCTTTGTTCTGTACTGCATGGAAATTCATAGCCATGCTTTGTTAACTGGTACTATCCAGGGGATTTGGCTGCCTTTTCTGCGGCTGCATATGGAGGTCAGAGTTGGCTAACACTCCTCGACAAACAAGGGAATGAGCTGCATGGAGGACGTGGTTCTGGCTTCTGGTCGAGTGTCGATCAGCTTTCCATAAGCCCTGGTCTGTATTAGTGCACTACATAGGGAGTAGTGCTCCATTTGAGAGTGGAGCTGTGATGCGCCACTGTTGACTCGGCTGTTTGGAGAGGAGCTGGAGATGAGCTCTCAGCCTCTAATTGATGTAAATGGCTTCTGAGAAGGAAGGCACTTTGAGAATGTAAACAGAGCTCACATCACTCGGCTCCTATTTGGTACCCTATTGCCTGTGTAGTGCACTTTGTTGGACTGAGGGGCCCTGGTCAAATGGAGTGCACTGATCTAAGGGCGCGGGGTGCAATTTGGGAGGATGGCAAGGGGTACTGGGATGGATTTGGTTAACGGGTGTTAGATTGAGTTGTGGGTGTACCTGGAGTGAGTGAGCCTGGGGTGGTCAGATCTGGGCAGAAGGACAGAGTGAGGCGTCCTTAATGGCACTCTATGGAGTGCACTGAGGGTTATGGTTTCCTGGTCCAAATTAGGGCACTATGAAGGGCATAGGCCATCATGTGGTACACAGAGACATCTTAGGTCACCGTTGGCATATTTCCATGTTGATCTCCTTGTGTGCGTGTCGCTGTGTGTATGGTCAGTTCAGTAATGTGTCAACTGAAATGGAAGCTCTGGATGAACTTATCGAATCTCTCTGATCCACCGCGTTTTGTTTTTAATAATTTTGTTCTTTTATTCATCCATTTACTCCCCTCCCAATTGGTCTTGTCCAATTCCCTCTCTAACCCTGCCTTGTCGGCAGCTCTGCAACTCCTTGGAAAGATCCAGGATGGTGAGGGGCGCTCACATGGTTCATCCAACCACATGTCAGATGATTCTGTTGGCACTGCTCATCCAACATGGAAGCATTTAACCAGATCATGTACGGGATGATTACACTAAAACCCACTATACATCTGTGATTTAATTTACACGTGCACAACTTGCACAAGAAGAGTCGCTGGAAATAAGCATACCAAGGTAGATAATTCAACATATCCATCCCAAATCCCAGGCAGCATTTCGACAATTTGCACTTCCTCATGCTTGGGGTGCCAGGCAAAGATGGAGAAGCCGTAGTCAGCCTCAAACCGCTGACTATCAAGCCTTAGCGACATAGCACACTAATGGGAACCTCCTTTATGTTTAGGAAAATTACAAGTTTCCTCCATCACTAATCAGGGCTGCGCTGTGTGGCCGCTGAGGAGCTTGGGACCTGTTATCTGGCAGCTGCACCATAGAAATAGAATGGATAGAAAGGCCATTGAGCTGCTTGGCGTGGACATTCTGCACAGCAGCTGCACCGGTATCTCCACATCCCCTTGACCAATCACAGTTCTCACTGATGCATTTGGTCGCAAGGAGTTTCTCTAAAAAGACTTTAAAAACAACGATAAACTCCCTCTAATAAAACATTCCCGAGCATATATTCATATACATTCAGATACACTACTTTTAAGCCCTACCTTTCAACCAGGGCTCTATATCAGCAGTAGTGCACTTTAAACTAGGGTTCCATTTGGAATGTGACCACGGAGGAAGGTTTTGATTGATATCCGTTTGGTTGGTAAGCAATAGGCGCCACTTCTGCCGCTCTGGGGGCTCCGTGACTCAATTGCAACCATGGAAAACTAGGTTTGAGCTTGTGAGCACACATGGCCTTGGTTACGACAATCTGTAGAGAGCTGATTTGACCCTGTGCAAAATAAAAATAAAATACACCCCCACGTTTCCTTCCCTAATTGGAACCTAGCGTTGAAATATCTGTTTAGAGAATTCTAAGAATCCTGTTTCAATGTTGCAGTGAGTTCTGCCGTGCGCCCGCTAGGTCTTCTCCAGTCACTGGGATTCAGAGCCAATGTCCTGCCGGTTATTTTAGCAAATTCACCACTTTCATTTCCTCTGTCATCTCATGTTTACCCTCCCGATAATCCTGAACAACGAGAGGCTGTGACCTCTGCAGGAGAGCATCGACGAAAGAGGCCGAGGCCTAAAGACAGCTCTGTACACACCATGCGTCAAACACTTCTTTCGACCAGGGTCTATAAGGCTCTTGCAAAACGTATTGCACTATATAAGTAATATTGCTATTTTGGATGTGTCTCTACACACACTGGGTCTTTTTACCCGGCTTTTTGTTGTAGAGACCAACTTTCTCTGGTTTCTTTTCAAGTCTTATATAGACATTGGGAATTACTGTATATGTAGATGAATTGATTTTAACCCTGGGGTGTATGAGGTTAATACCACTGGACCACGGTTCCACACTATTCAGCCTTGAAGTACTGTATGTGTCTCAATTCGTTTTTACATGCCAACTTTATATGTCTGTACTCAGAAAAAGCTTTGCAGAAATAGCATGGCTGCTGTGGTAAATGTTTATTTTGATACATTCGCTTTTTAAAGTCCCACCAGTTTTGTTTTTTTGGCGACAGAATGGAGTTGGTTCTTTGAGCTCTTCGCTCTGTGTATGACATTGGGGACGTTATTTATGTGCAAGCTCTAGACTGTAGGCTCCTCTTGACAGGTACGTCCAACTCACCATCGTAATCTTTACTGTGCTGTCGGGCGAACGTTTCTAGTCACGCCCAGACACTGGAACGTTGTTATTTTTCATTTCTAGGTCATTTCAGGACACTAGTTGTATTTATAAAATGACACACATGCTCAGATCCCACTCATTATTTATTCTAACAGTGCTGGTAGTTAGAACAGAGCTCGGGGAAAAGAAGTTGCAATGCCTTGTGTGATGAAGCAGACTGTGTTACTTCACACATACCAACAAAAATACACTGTGCTATTTTTTTGTAAAAATATTTTTTTATTCCAGGCCCATCTCCAGAAGAGGCCCTCTAAAACCATTGTTATTCACGAGAATGCATTCTTAAAAAAATGCAGACTGACTTTGTATCCCAAAATTTGTGCACATACAATGTCAATTATTTTTGCTTCATCTCATCAAAACCGCTTTGCTCACGCTAGGGGACAACAGTGAACACCCTAGGCTGTACGTAGATCAGGTCAGATTTTTTTAATTAAAAAACTGATTTGCCTGTGTAGTTTAATGATCAGTTTAGCGATTGCTTCCAAACACCCGGTCTTCTAGGTCAGTTAAATGAAACACAGGAATTGTACGCTGGGACCAGTGTCGCCTGCTCTGGACTCTGCAGTAAAGAAGTCTGAAAAATCTATTCCTAAAAAGTGTTGTAGAGCATCAGTATTGAACCCCCAGACGTTTCAGAGTTTTGTTGTAGCCCTGAACAGGCACACCTGATTAGACTTGTCAGCCAGTCACCAGGCCTTTCATGAATGTATCAGGTGTGCCTGAGGAGAGGGTGGAAGACCTATGTTATAAAGCAATGTCCTATCAAACACACTTCCTTCATGTGATTACTCTTATCAATCGTGTCATCCACAATGTACAGGGAGAACTACATGATTGTAGCTCTGTAAGTTTCTGCCTGCATATGGGTTCTAATTGCAATTAACTGACCAGGGCCTTAGCAAGAGCACTTCGAAGGGAATAAGTGTGAATTTGGAATGCATTCCTATTTTTTCCATTATTGTTCCATATCTCCAGAAATAGCCTGAGACACACAAAGAGCTTTAACATCTCCAGAGTGAATTCTTGTCTCTTTAATCTCCCTAGAGGACAGAAGAGGGGGAAAAAAGTTGAAATTCATCATTGATGAGGAAAATGTCTCAGGGAACATGAAAAAAGAAAGTTCACTGGAAGATGGGTCTCATAAGCCCACAGATCGCTGTGTCGGGACTCTAGAAGTAGAGAGACATCTGTGACCCTCCTTATAACTCCCCATCAGACTCCCAGGCTCCTTCTCCTACTCGGCTCTGTCCATATCTCCACTATCAAAACGACACGCGATAGCCCACAAATGCAATATCTCTGTGTCCCCAGGGTGGGTGGAGGGCTTTAGTAATGGTCATAGGGGCCAGAGCGTTATGAATTTCTACTGTGAAGTGGAGCTTCGCGGTTTCCGTTAGCAAGTCACATGACCCACTCTGAGCCAGTCACGTGTCTTCCTCATCATGGAACCGCATATGCCGATAAACCAGCTTTTCTGCTCTTAAGTGACTTCAGTAGAGTACTGATGTGGCCTAATTGTAAAAATTGACCTTTAACCTTGCTGAGAGTACAGCAAGTTTGTCGGCAGCATAATCACATTGTCTGTATAATTTACTACTATTTACCGAAGTACTGGGGTGCTACTGCCCATGTTTTTATATAATTGGATCACAGGGCACGAATGTAAGAGAGACTCTGGTCTCAATGTGTCTTTCCTTGTATAAATAAAAGCAAATAAGTAGAAAATAGGGTGACATTAGTGCTGGAACTTTCTGGCATCAACTGCTTCTTCTGAAAATGGACTTACAAGGGCTCCGGTATTCTCCACTTTTACTTTGAAATGTCTTTAACGCCCCTTGCTTGTGCAACACCCAGGTTATAGGTCATGCGTGTTGGTGCTTTTGTTACTGATAAAACTCAACAATGTGTCCTTCAAAACATGCCTTTGTGTTTACCCACTAAGCAACTAGTCATGCAGCCGTGATGAGTCATGTTGCTGAGGTAAATAACCTCTGATAGCTGGACGGGTTGATGTTGACACAGATCATTTTCATGTCCAGCAGACGATGTTCCCCTTGCGTTGGTTCAACAGGGACTACGAGGAAAAACAGAAGAATGAGAGATATGAATAATGTGGCTTAGATCAAAGCAGAGTGTATTTGTATGCATTTATTTTTGTGGGATTTTGTTTTGAAAGCATCCAGTGTATTAGTCTTTTACTAGTATCCATTTTTTGTGATCGGGCATTTTTGTAAAATAGTAATATTTTTTTATTAAAACAAAGAGAATGTTCCTTGTTTATTATGATAATTTACATAATAATTTACATAAAGATTAAGTGTGCATTTGCATATACTAACAGACGATAAACCGAAAACAGGGTTTTAGACTTCAATCAAGGGATATTTTCAGTGTTAAGAGGACCCTGGATGGATGCCCTGTTCCTCGAAACCCATGACCTCCTGGCTGCTTTAAGCATGGGATTCCACTCTGCAGCTTTAAATGGGTGGATCTTTGTGCGTGAGTGTATGTCTGTGCGTGTGTGTATGTCTGTGCGTGTGTGTATGTCTGTGCGTGTGTGTATGT
>JACXGM010025705.1:0-15189 GCA_016801145.1 Umbra pygmaea | reverse complement strand
GTAATGTATATATATATATGGGAACTAGTAGTAGGACTCCCTCAGATACCGTGAGTGAAGCAACGTTCACGTGCTAGAAAAGAGTGTTAGTTATGAGCTCGTAAAGACGGTTATTTTCCTGACTTGTCTAAAACTGATATTAAACTGCCACTCGGTATAACCTTCGTTGTGGTATTTATTTTGACCAAGTTACCACACTGTCCAACTAAAACATAACATTGGCAGGATGTAGTGACAACATACAGTAGATTTGTTACTTATTTCATCCCTATTAGGTAAGATAGATACGTACAGTATCGACCCCGTAATAATGAAAGACACATTGGTTGTTAAAACGTAAAAGGAAAAAGCTCTTGCACACTGTCAATGCTTGCAAATGTTAGGGGTATTTACAGTTGTTCTCAAAAGTTTGTATACCCTTGGATAATTGGTGATAGATTTACAATTTTTTAAGAAAACATGAGCAGGCAAAACAATTTGTCTTTATTTCTCATGGGATTCATATTCAACGATAGGTCATAACAGAATGGCACAATCATAAAACAAAACATGACAACAAAGAATATAATTAAATGACCACAGTTCAAAAGTCTGCATACCCTCAGTTCTCCATATGGTGTTTTGCCCCCTTAGCATCAATAACAGCACACAGTATTTTTTGATAGTTGTCAATGAGGCCCCAAATTCTTGCAGGTGGTATAGCTGCCCATTCATCTTGGCAAAATGCCTCCAGGTCATGCAAAGTCTTTGGTTGTCTTGCATGAACCGTACGTTTGAGATCTCCCCAGAGTGCCTTGATGATATTAAGGTCAGGAGACTGAAATGGCAACTCGAGAACCTTCACTTTTTTCTGCTCTGCTGTAACCACTGGAGGGTCAACTTGACCTTGTGCTTTGGGTCATTGTCGTGCTGGAAAGTCCAAAAGCGTCCCATGCGCAGCTTTCGTGCAGAAGAATTAAAACTGTCTGCAAGTATTGTCCGATGCTGCATTCATATTGCCATCAATTTTCACAAGGTTCCCTGTGCAAATTAGAGTTCACACACCCCAAAAACATCAGTGAGCCACCACCATGCTTCACAGTGGGGACGGTATTGTTGTCAACATAGGCCTTGTTGACCCCTCTCCAAACATAGCGATTATGATTGTGACCATAAAGCTCTATTTTGGTCTCGTCATAACAAATTACAGTGTGCCAGAACCTGTGAGCAGTGTAAAAGTGTTGTTGGGCATATTGTACCTGGGCTTTTTTTGTGGCACTGGCACAGTAAAGGCTTCTTTCTTGCAACTCGACTATGCAGCTAATTTTGTTCAAGTTTGACTGTATTGTGCTCCTTGAAACAACCAAACAGTATTTTTCCAGAGCAGCCTGTATGTCTCCCAAGGTTACCTGTGGTTTTCTCTTTTTATCCTGAACAATTCTTCTGGCAGTTTTGGCTGACATCTTTCTTGGTCTACCTGTCTTCGGCTTGGTATCAAGAGATCCCCAAATCTTCCACTTCTTAATAAGTGATGGAACAGTACTGATTGGCATTTGCAAGGCTTTGGATGTCTTTTCATATCCTTTTCCAACTACAGGTCCTTCTCAAGAAATTAGCATATTGTGATAAAGTTAATTATTTTCCATAATATAATGATAAAAATTAAATTTTCATATATTTTAGATTAATTGCACACCAACTGAAATATTTCAAGTCATTTATTGTTTTAATACTGATGATTTTGGCATACAGCTCATGAAAACCCAAAATTTCTATCTCAAAGAATTAGCATATTATGAAAAGGGTCTCTAAACGAGCTATTAACCTAATCATCTGAATCAACTAATTAACTCTAAACACCTGCAAAAGATTCCTGAGGCTTTTAAAAAACTCCCAGCCTGTTTCATTACTTAAAACCGCGATCATGGGTAAGACTGCCAACCTGACTGCTGTACAGAAGGCCACCATTGACACACTCAAGCAAGAGGGTAAGACATAGAAAGAAATTTCTGAACAAATAGGCTGTTCCCAGAGTGCTGTATCAAGGCACCTCAGTGGGAAGTCTGTGGGAAGGAAAAAGTGTGGCAAAAAACACTGCACAATGACAAGAGGTGACCGGACCCTGAGGAAGATTGTGGAGAAGGACCGATTCCAGACCTTGAATGACCTGCGGAAGCAGTGGACTGAGTCTGGAGTACAAACATCCAGAGCCACCGTGCACAAGCGTGTGCAGGAAATGGGCTAGAGGTGCCGCATTCCCCAGGTCAAGCCACTTTTGAACCAGAAACAGCGGCAGAAGCGCCTTACCTGGGCTACAGAGAAGCAGCACAACAAAACAACAACAAATTTTGCATGTCATTCGGAAATCAAGGTGCCAGAGTCTGGAGGAAGACTGGGGAGAAGGAAATGCCAAAATGCCTGAACTCCAGTGTCAAGTGGTCTGGGGTGCCATGTCAGCTGCTGGTGTTGGTCCACTGTGTTTTATCAATGGCAGGGTCAATGCACCTAGCTATCAGGAGATTTTGGAGCATTTCATGCTTCCATCTGCTGAAAAGCTTCATGGAGATGAAAATTTCATTTTTCAGCACGACCTGGCATCTGCTCACAGTGCCAAAACCACTGGTAAATGGTTTACTGACCATGGTATTACTGTGCTCAATTGGCCTGCAAACTATCCTGACCTGAACCCCATAGAGAATCTGTGGGATATTGTGAAGAGGAAGTGGAGAGAAGCAAGACCCAACACTTTGGATGAGCTTAAGGCCGCTATCGAAGCATCCTGGGCCTCCATCACACCTCAGCAGTGCCACAGGCTGATTGCCTCCATGCCACGCCGCAATGAAGCAGTCATTTCTGCAAAAGGATTCCCGACCAAGTATTGAGTGCATAACTGAACATAATTATTTGAAGGTTGACTTTTTCTTTTTTCTTTTTTGTATTACAAACACTTCTTTTATTGGTCAGAGGAAATATGCTAATTCTTTTAGATTTTGAGCTGTATGCCAAAATCATCAGTATTAAAACAATAAATGACCTGAAATATTTCAGTTGGTGTGCAATGAATCTAAAATATATGAAAGTTTAATTTTTATCATTACATTATGGAAAATAATGAACTTCACAATATGCTAATTTCTTGAGAAGGACCTGTATATGCAGTTCCAATACATTATTATGCAGGTCTTTTGACAGTTCTTTTCTGCTCCCTATGGCTCAGTATCTAGCCTGCTCAGTTCATCCATGTGAGAGCTAACAAACACATTGACTATTTATACACAGACACTAATTGCAATTTAAAATACCACAGGTGTGGGAAATTAACCTTTAATTGTTATTTTAACCTGTGTGTGTCACATTGTGTGTCTGTAACAAGGACAACCATTTAAGGGTATGTAAAACTTTTGATCAGGGCCATTTTGGTTATCTCTGTTATCAGAATTGTTTACAAAGGAACCAAACAACTATGTGATGATTAATGGATTCATATGATCACTATCCTTACATAACAGTCAGATATCTTGCGTGAAAAGTAATATTGTCAAAATCAATGCCGGAATTTCACCATTTCTGCCAGGGTATGCAAACTTATGAGCACAACTGTAACTAGACATGCAACTTAAGTTCAGAGACCTTCATAAGACATAAATACAGTATAAACCTTGCATCTATACACTGTACATTGGTGCATGGAAGTTTGTAAACCCTTTAGAACTGTCCATATTTTTGCATATATTTGACTTAAAACATAATCAGATTTTCACACAAGCCTTAAGAGTAGATAAAGATAAACAATTAAACAAATAAAACAAAAATATTATACTTGGTGATTTATTAACTGAGGAAAATTATCCATAATTATATATCTGTGAATGGCAAAAATATGTGAACCTTTGCTTTCAGTATCAGGTGTGACAGCCTTGTGCAGCAATATCTGCAATTAAATATTTCTGGGTTGATCAGTCCTGCACATTAGCTTGGAGGAATGTGATCCCAATACTCCATACAGAACAGCTTCAACTCAGGGCTGTTGGTGGGCTTCCATCCTCACATGAACTGCTCGCTTCAGGTCCTTCCAAACCCTTTAGATCAGATTAAAGACTTTCATTTGGCCATTACAAAACAATTATTTTATTCTTCTTTAACCATTCTTTGGTAGACCGACTTGTGTGCTTACGTTCAATGTCTTTCTGCAACAGGTTGTGACGATCAGACCTTGATAGATCCATGTTCTTTAAATAAAACAAGGTGCCACTTACACCTGATTGTCATCCCATTGATTGAGAACACCTGACTCTATTTCAACTTCAAATATACTGCTTATCCTAGAGGTTCACATACCTTTGTCTCTCACAGATATGTAATAAGAAATAATTTACCTCATACATAAATGAATTAAATAAAGTATAATATTTTTGTCTCATTTGTGTAACAGGGCTCTCTTCTACTTTTAGGACTTGATAATCTGATATTTTAGGTCATACTTATGGAGACATATAGCACATTACAAAATTATAAACTGGCATAAAATGAGTAACTTCCAAGTGTCAGAATAATCTAACAAGAAACCTATAATTACAATACTTTAACAAATTACGAATTAGCCACTTGAAATAAATTCTGTTCTCACAATGTATTTATAATGAGATGAAAAGGTAAGCAAGTAGATGTTTAACTATCTGACCTAAACAGGATGAAACCAGTATTTTGCTAAGATCATTATGTAACTGATATTTAAATAGTTACTTTGTTAGTACTTACGTTACCAAATTGTGAGTAGGTCATTGACATTGACATGACCAATCCATTACGTCACGGTTGGTCATCGTTACGTAAAGTGTTTGCTGGGTTTATCTCGCTAAGCAAGGCTGTTGAAAAGGCTGTTGAATTTTGTTCAACTTGCGAAAACTATTTCAGTGAATGTATTTATGCATATTGCCAATAATGAGTTGGTGCGACATTTAATGGGTTCTTGAAGTCTGATATACATGTACAAAAACAATTAATCTATTATTGTGTAGTTGTCTTGTTGATTGTTTTGCTGAATAACCAGACAGGCATGCATGTAGAATCATTGCTGTCTGTATTTAACCCAAAGGCGCGTTCACCGACCGCTTGTAAAACACTAACCAAATATTCCCAGTAGGGGGCAGTAAACCCTAAGGTGAAGTCCAAATGCAGAATTACAATATTGCAATTTTGTGGGCTCTTATTTTTCCTGCTTATCGTAGAAGTTCACATACGTTTACCTCATAAATAAATGACTTATGAAATATTTTTGTCTAATTTGTTTAACAGGGTTCTCTTCTACTTTTAGGACTTGAATTATAATCTGATGTTTTAAGGTCATATTTCGAACACGTAATGTGTTTCCTGGGTGTATCCCGCTGAGCAAGGCCGTTGGAAAGCCGTCTTTAACTTATTTTGTTCAACTTGAGAAAACTATTTCAGTGAATGTTTTTTGCGTATTGCCAATAATGAGTTCTTGAAGTCTGACATACATATACAAAACAATTAATGATTGTGTCGTTGTCTTCTTGAATGGTTTGCTGAATAATCAGACAGACATTCATGTACAATCATTGCTGTATGTCTTTAATTAACCCCAAGACGCGTTCACCGACCGCTTGTAAAACACTGACCCACTATTCCCAGAAGGGGGCAGTAAACACTGAGCTGAGGTGAAGTCCAAATGTAGAATCATAATATTGAACTTTTGTGGGCTCATGCTCATCCTGGCATGTCCCATCATGATACTTCCCAAGAACAAGTCATTTTAAGTATCACATCAGGTTACATCTGTTATCTGATTTGTTAAAAAACAATTCATGAAAGAAAATGTATTTCAGTCGAATTTTATTTGTGTCCATAAAAAGGGACATACTAAATGCAACAACCAATAATAAGGCTAAAGTCTCATGTTGTAATCAGGTTCATGTATGATATTATATATATATGTAAAAATAATGTCAAACACATTTAACATGTATATGAAAAATAAATTTAAAATAGGCAGGTAAAAAGAATGAATTTAAGTAGTCTGTTTTTCACCCATCACAAATATAAACCATAAAATGTATCTTTTCAATTTAAAGTGTAAACATTTGATTACTTTATTGCATATAATTGATTTCACTTTTTTTTTACCAGGTAAGTTGACTAAGAATAAGTTCTTATTTACACCAACAACCTGGGAGCATTTAGGGTAAATTGCCTTGCCCATGGACACAACAACCTGGCAGCAATTAGGGTAAAGTGCCTTGCCCAAGGACACAACAACATTTGGCACAGTTGGGAATCAAACTGGCAACCTTCTGACTACAAGTCAGCCTCCGTAACCACTGAGCCATCTTTGGGTTGATGATCTGATACATAATAATAATACATAACAATTGCAGAGATACCATAAAAAATGTTTGCCTCATATTGAATGTTTCGGAAATAAAAGTTAAATATGTCTTTCTCAAGGGACATTGAAAATATTTTCATAAATCTTCGTGTGCATAATTAATAGGCATATACATAACAAAATATTATGTATCCACTTTATCCACTTACCACTTACTGTAAAACTTTTAAAATATTTGTAATCTTCTTTGGTTTTTATTGATGCAAATGCCTTTCAGTTTATTTTACTTTTATTGATGTAAAGCACTTTGAACTGCATTCCATGTATGAAAGATGCTATATAAAAAAGGTTTATTAATATTATTATTATTATTAACTTTATCAATTAACTAGTATGTTTAACAAATAAAAAGTATCAAATAACATAAAACCTAAGAAATATCAGTTTTTGTCCTATTCCTTCAATTGTTCAAAGATTTGGATAGTTTTTCCCGCACTGGAAATCTGATGCTTGAGAAGGACCCAAAAGTTCTCAAGTCTGTTTCAGTCAGGGGAGTAAGAGAGCCAGCTCATTATTCTGTCATTTTTTAAGACTGTTCTGGCTAGCTAAGCAATGAGGTACGTGTACACATGCTAATGATTTTTTTTACCACTGTTTGATGAACATGCTTAAAAAAGGCAGGTATTTTGGGCATTGATATTTTGACCAGTCTTAATGCTTCGGCTTGTGTTTTTGTTTTCTGGGCTCATTCATGAAAAGTAGAATTATAGAAATGGTTGCACAAAGTGTTTCTGGGTCTACATGGTTAATTCTTAGCAAGTCTTTTGAAGTTCATTCTTCTCAACACCGTATTTGCAACACAGCAGTTTGCTCATAGGACTTTTAGTTATTGAAGAGTGTTCTCAAGGCGGACCTCACATTATGTTTACTTTGATAATTATGGTTATTAAATATATATATACATTAAGCACAGAATTACAATTTAAGACTCCAGTGTGGTTAAGGTTAGGGTTAAGGTTAGGTGTACGGTTAGATCTGATTAAAGACTGAGAAAACTATGCACATTTCCGATGTCATGTGAGGTCCGCCCTCAGTTTTGAATCAACCAATCAAATGATATCTGCCTCCAAGGCAGATCTGCCTGGAGAACACTTTTTAATACCTAAAACTCCTATGACCAACAATTATGCAAACCTCAATAATGAGGTATTTGTCACTCACATTTATATCACCTGAACATGATTCTATAAACTAATTATTCTGTCATAACAATACTAACTTGCATAATAATTGAGAACACACTGTATTTGAAATAATTCCTACATAAAATAAGCTTGATTTTTCATTTTTACTGCTTTATTTTAGCCTATAACAGCAATAAGGCATATTGGGGATTTATAGTAGTTTGCCAATATACCATATCTAAGCACTGTGACCAGGTACACTTTGTGACATCACGGTTGAGAGATGAATCATGGTATATTGGCCATATACTACACACCTTTACTGCTTATACAGCTTGCATCAATGTGCACTTAGAAACCAGGTGGAGTGAAGTACGGAGGGGTCCATTTGGAATTTACCACTAATCTCTGAAACAGAATTAAATCTCGAGACATTCAGTTGTGTCACTTTATAATACAAACTCTGCCCAGAGGAAGTTAAGGTTCACAGGACTCAATCATGGCAGTCTGGTTGGCCGACTCCTTAATGTGCTTAAATTTGCCTCTGTGAGAGCCCATCCAGCACCATGTACCCTCCTAACAATTCACATTTCCTTCCTGGCCTGTGAAGTTTTTGTCGAAACACGTTAGTGTTTCTTCCCTGGTGGTCCTGCACTGATTTTCCCTCAGCTGATAGGAGTTATCTAGCCTGCCTATCATTGACACATGTCTGGCACACATACGTGCACCCATTCTTTTTCACACATACACAGAGGTGCACAAGTTTTGTTTCCCTCAGAACCATAAACACAGTTAGCCTGCAGTGCCTTTCAGTGCATATATTCCTCAAACGCTCATATTGATGAAGACAATATCAATATGAGCATTAAGAATATTGCAATAGACATGCATACATTAGTTTCTTTGGCCTTTTAAAAAAAATCACATTTTATGTTTTCCTCCTGTTTCTGTTTTTGTTTCACAAATAATGTTGTCGTGGGTGATCTTGGTAAGATATAGAGAATGGCGGTGTCATTGTGTCCCAGAGATTGTTTTCCCTGTCCTCATGCTGGTACGGTGTCGTTAAGGGCATGTTGGGTCTGCACATCAAATGTTACAATGCACAAACTAACATTATTGGAAACAGAAAGAGAGGGAAAAGAGGAGGCTGTGAACATCACACATACAACAATTGACAAATGTCTGAATACCCTTTATAACAAGCACATATTCACTTGAGAGGAGGCCTCCAATGACAATTGACTGAGAATAAGTTTTTGTTTTTTCATTCCCATTTTACCGTTATTGCTGCCCAAAAGAAAAAAAATATGGTATTTCTTTACTTTAACAAAGAAAGACAAAAGTAATTTTTTGTAAACATAGCCCTTTGTAACAACAAGAAATACAGTATGAAATCCCATTATACTCCTCCAACAAGGAATTTCTTTGAGCATGATTAAAATCTTCCTGAGAGAAAGAAAACATCCATTACGGAACATGCTTTATCTGAATAGCTCTGCCACTGAACCATCATAACAGGGTATACCTGCACTCAGGTAATTATCAGGTCTAATTCACACTGCCGGGCGAAACAACCTTTTGTTGGGGATGTCACGCTTGTATGACACTGAAAGTCCTTTTTCCTTGCCAGCATGTTTCACTTACTAGATTCTGCAGGTCTCCTACTTAACCTATCCCGCAGGTCTGTAGTGGTGTAAAATGTAAACGGATGAATACCTTGGGCCGGAGGGGGCATATTTGATAGCTTCCTCTCAGGTGATGAGGGTTTTTTAATGCATTCCTCAGACTATTAAGTTGGTACACCTCCTGCACACCTTCAGATTGTTAATATAGATTTGGCTTTGAAGTTATCAGGAAGTGTAGGTTTCTTCTTTGGGGATGTAAACCAATAACACATCTGAGATGTGTATTTTTAATCTCTAATACTTATTATAGTAAAACAGAGGTGTTGTGTTTATATCACAAAGTATAGTGTATTTTCTTTTTTTAGCCTTATCCAGGCTATCCACATGTTTCTGACAACAAGATAATGACTAGATAATAAAAAGATAATTTGTAACCCGTCTGTATGTATTATTAAATATTTTTGTCCCAGACTAGGCTTAATCTGTAAATGGGGTAGTGTTTGGTGTTAACAGACAGGAGTCAAACCTAATGATACTGATTAATTTAGGCACTCCTGTCATGTGCGTTAATGTCCCAAGCAATGATTGAAGTGGAAAAAAAGAATTGCCAGTACTCCCCTTATTCCCTCACATTTGAATCATCTGGTATCAATAAACATTAAGTATCACATTTGAATTTATACAGTGTACAAAATAATACTATGAGATATTGCTTTCGTTCATGATATTGTGTTTATTTTGTAAAGGTGTAGCAGGAAAATTAGAAAGCAGTTCGCTCTGCAGGTGGCCATGAACTCAAGTTATTTTTAGCAGGCCTGCAAATGTTATATTCAGAGATACATAGGTCTTATCAATAGCATATTGAAATCTAGTCTAATTTTTTTGTTTGCTTTAACTACAAAAGATGCAATGTACATTTAAAAAACAGTAACAATCCAGTTATATTACCTGATTGATTTTTTGATGGTAGCAGTTCAGCAACTACTAAATATTTATTGGGGTGAAAAATACTGTTAAGGAATATGATGTTTACAAACTTACAGAAATGGCATCAGTATGCCCTGGGAATAAACTGATTAACTGACGAACTAATACATGAACTGCACAGGTAGAAGTCAACATATACCGGTACATGTAGAAAAAGGCAGAACATTAGTGTTGAAGCACTGTTATTACAGTTACTGTTAATGTAGGTGTTTCTTTCATGTGGAAGGGGAGGGTTAGCAGCCTGCTCTAGTAAAAAGCTGCATGATCAACAGGCTGTGTGCTGCTAGTGGTACTGTTACCTTGCTGAAGCTGCTCCTGGCATTATATTAATTCTGGTTGTATAGTTGACACACTAATTTCTGTTGGGACTCTGAACAAGCTCTTTTGCCCAGTGGTGTAGTGTTTTCTAGATAAGTGGGTATGCTTTTCTGCCCCCAACCCAGGAACAAAGTAAAGGGGCCCTTTATAAATCTAATCCCTGATATGAGAAGGTAAATAACATTATTCTGTCCTTGAGCAAGGCAGTTAACCCTTAATACTCAAAGGGTGCTCATTATGGCAGCAGCACACACGTACAAATCATTTTGTTCAAATGAAAAACTATTTTGAACCTGAATTGAAATGCAGATATTATTATGTCCAACACACTTTCAGTCAAAACAATGAATTATTTAAAAACACTGAAGCCAACTATTGTTATTATACAACCTATGCAACTACACTCTATAGCATCTACCTGGCTGATGCTTTCATTCAAGTGGAGGACCAAGGATTCTGATGGTCATATAGGTTTCTCACTCAATGCTCCACACTATCCAAGAAATAAGCCAGAAATGAGCAAATTAATACAACTATTTTGATAAATTCAATTAGTATACAAAATAGTACTATATAGCCTAATGTGTCCTATATTCCCAATTTCACTAAATAAATTGCCTGACAATCTAGTTAGCATTAGGCATAATACAATATGCTACAGTCATCAAAATGTCTCGCTAGCAAGTATGGTTCACAATATTCACAAAAGCTATAATCTAGCATACTAGTCAGAGAACAAAAATGTAATACAATAATGGTCAATATCATCACTATTCACAATAGGCATATTCATAATATTTAGCTGACAGCCTGTACTACCTAACAAGTGGTTTGTTTGTCTACAGGAAAGTTAATTGATTGTGGCTCTTCTTCTTTGGGAGTAGACACTAACTGTGTGTGGCTGAATGAATGGGATGGAGTAGACCAAGTCTGTGTTTAGTAAAGCAGTATTCTCATTCCCAGACACTTCTGCTCAATCCGCTCTCACTCTGTCTCAGCTGTGTGTCGGCCGGTTCATTATTTTTACCAGTGAAACAACCGCTCTCTTGAAGCCGTTTCAATGTGCGTTGCACTTTTCCAAGGTTATGCTTAATTTATGCATATACCCACCCCCTTACACACAGCTAATCTGTGCTGAAAATGTGAGTAAAAGTTTAGCAAAGTAGTATGCTAATTCATACAAAATTCCTTGTTTTCGTTTGCACCTGTTTATTATTATTATTATTTTTTTAATCTTAATACGCACATGCCTCCTACTCCTACCCATATATTTAAACTCTTCACAGTATATTACGTAATGTAAAGTAGCATTATAACATTTCTGACAGCTGAATTTGTCAAATATATTATATGAAACCAAAGTGATTCAGCCAACAGGGGCCAGTGATAAACACAGTTAAATAGAGCAGGTTTTAAGAATTGTGATCAAGTTTGTAAGCGAGTTTGATTCTGGGCAAAAGGCGTGATTGTTTTACAACTTTTTCCCAAACCTTAACCCTAATCTTAACCCCAAGTACTCTAAAGCCAAATTAACTGTTATTTTTCCTAAACTTAACACAAACCTAAATCCAAATATGTATAGCTATGAATATGTAGCTCAACTAAACTACTCGGATAATTCAGATTTTTTATTTTTGGGGGACAAATTGCATCACTCAGTGCACCCTAGTTAACAGAGTTCAGGGGTTCCCAGCAAAAGGTAGTTTAATACTGGTTAACGCATTGGGGTAATGTCTGAACCAAGAGCTAAACTTCATTACCCAGGGTGCACTAAGTGATGGTAATCCAGAAGATGCGGAAGGCTATAGGCTGTCCAAGAAACAGACCGGTCGATGTAATTATATTAGTTATTGGAGATTGACAATGAAAGACTCCTGGTACGCTACATTTTATGGCATACCGGTGAGTACTGGCCCACTTCAAGCACTAGTCCCAAGTACATCACTTACTGTACATTCTGTAACAACAAAATACCAAAGTTCTCTTGGTTTGCTTTCTCTGTCAACATCAATTCGCTAAGGATGAAAAGTTATAGCTTCTAATAAAAAATTATAAAATATTTTGGGCATTTGTTTTAATTATTTTGTGCAAAACGAGACAGTTAAATCTCAAAATGTTTTTGACACAAGAGATGAAATGATACTGTAAACTGTGCAAATGCAACCACTGAGCCTGTGCAAAATATAATTTGGTTCAGGTTTTTCAAAGTCTCATGTTGATTTACCGTGGAATATAAAAGATACCCCCATGCAGTGCTTTATCTTGTATGTTGCTGAGAGAAACTGTAATTTAAAACCTGATTAAGCATCAGAGAGTAGATGGAACTTCCAAATAGGCATTTCGTTGCACTGTGTACAGTACTTTCAAGTGTATAAGACAGAAAAACAAACTTGATCTTGCATGCTTGGGACTTAAACCTAGGTCTACACACAGGCTTGGGACTAAAGGACTACAATAATCAGATTTCAAAAAGTTATCTGTAATCTGTTACATTACTGGCAAAACATTCTAATCAGATTACAGAAACTGTTTGAAGAAAATTGAGAATTACTCTTAGGTATTTTTACATTTGGAAGTAGTTAATTGTCTATTGAAAAATGTAAGTGAATGATAAGTGAATTAAATAATTGGTTCATGCTTCCCAAAGTGCAGTTTTTGGTGGTAAATTATCAAAATGTGCTATATGCATTTGTCAAAAAATACATTAAAATGAGTACATGATATTGTACATTTTATTGTCAACTGTCATTATTGGACCCACTATATATTATTTTATTTTGGTACACAACCACTTGCCATCAGTCCATCTATAATGCACTTATATTGACATTTTGACATTGGTTTGACCTCTCTATACATTTTGGAGTGCTACTGTATGTCTTATTGCAACAATGTTTGGGGGGGCACAGAACAGAATTTTTTGATTTAGTCTTAAACCACGTTATGTAAACAAACCTCCTGCTATGCCATTCAACTGGTTATAAACTATATTTTTAAAGTAATCTAAAAGTAATGGAAAACAATCAGATTATGTTACTGAGTTAATCCAACAGGTACGTTGATTACATTTGTATTCGGTAATAATACAGAACGGGTTACATTTAAAAAGTAACTTACTCATCACTGACTACACAGCATTCTTGTTATTGGTTATTGCTTCAAAATGTTCATTACAAATGTATAGAGTACACTATAAAATAACTATTCGTGTCAAGATATTTTTTTCATAGCCAGAAATAAATGAGAATTCCATTATTCATTAGCAAGAATTAAGGGGTTATTACTTTGACCCACTTCTAGTAATTCATCTGTCCAGAGTCGCTGTGACTGTTCTTGGACTCTAAGTCACTATTACATTCTGTCCTCTTTAGCAAGGGTGCACATCTGCGCATTTCTCCATCTGACATTTCAAATAACCCACCACAACCAGACACGTTAACATCCAACAGATTCTGCAAGTGTTTAATATAGTCTATTGCGGCGCGCAGTGTCTCCACTTTGCTGAGTCTTTTGTCCTCAAATTCCTGGGGAAGATGGTCTCGGAGCCGTGCGTAACCTTCATTTACGCAGCGCACGCGCTGCCGTTCCCTTTCGTTCCGTTTGCGGATAAACGCTGGTTCGAATGAATAGTCATACACACCAATGTGCCCTTGGAAAGGGAAATAGGATAGACTCCCAGAAAATCTCTGACCGTACACAGGATCCAGGTAGGTTGTTCTGTCCAAAGGAAAGGAAAGTCCAAGCGTGTCCTTGTAATGCGGTCTCTGTTGATCAATGGAGAGGCGGAACGCTATGGGTTGGACCTGGACGTATGGCACGCATTCGTATAATCCCTTCGTGTGTTCTGACATCTCTCTGTAATAATGACACATTTAGGATAAACTTTTCTTCATGATGTACTCTAGTACTTATTACAATATGTCTGTAGAACAAAATAACTCACCCCATCCTCTTAGTGAAATTATTATTTTTTATAGTAGCCATTTAAATCCTTGGTTAACTTCAGGGATCCTAATTTTCCCAAAAACTTTGAATTATTTTTGGAGATACACTGACACAGACATGAATATTTAAGTCACGAGCTATCTTACCTCATCACTGAGTTTTCATAATCTTCCCTCATCATGCGTTATCGTTTTCTTCCGTGTTTGAATATAGACGTCTACAATTTATTTGTATTTTGCAAAATACAAGTTGTCATATCCTTGCTCACCTGTCTGAAAAACTCCTGTTTTTGTTAGTTATGTTGATGATGATGGGGCGATGGGGTTGTCTTTCTAAAATGGGCGGGGATCATGCATGTTGAGCCCAGACAGTATATAAAAGGTTAAGCCTTTGTAGGAAATTTTATTTGTATAAAAACGCAATATGTGAATAAACTTTTGAGAGCAAAAAAAAAACACACATCTCCCTTGCATATTAAATATGCATCTAAACAATAAACAAGTTTGAGTTACATTTTCAATGTTTTAGAACGGTGGCTAAAACAGTTTTTATAGTGATAGGTATACAATCTATAAGTGATAGCCTTTTCACAAAACTGACCCTGGAACATGTGGGAGTGGTGGGAAATGAGGCAGCTGACAGGCTAGCAAAGAAGGCCCTGGGGGAGAAGGAGGTCACTATGGTGGTAAAGTTAAGTAAAGGGGAGGCAAAAAGTTTGGTTTGGGCGAAGGTGGTGGAAAGGTGGCAGGAGCAGTGGGATAGAGGGGTTAAGGGAAGACATCTCCACCACCTCCAGAGGAAGGTG
>JACXGM010025704.1:0-15190 GCA_016801145.1 Umbra pygmaea | reverse complement strand
ATTACATATGAACTCCAGATAAAAAAGAAAGAAATTTAGATCAATAATACAGTGGGGCAAAAAAGTTTTAGTCAGCCACCAATTGTGCAATTTCTCCCACTTTAAAAGATGAGAGGCCTGTAATTTTCATCATAGGTACACTTCAACTATGTGAGACAAAATGAGAAATAAAAATCCAGAAAATCACATTGTAGGATTTTTAATGAATTTATTGGTAAATTATGATGGAAAATAAGTATTTGGTCACCTACAAACAAACAAGATTTCTGGCTCTCACAGACCTGTAACTTCTTCTTTAAGAGGCTCCTCTGTTCTCCACTCGTTACCTGTATTAATGGCACCTGTTTGAACTTGTTATCAGTATAAAATACACCTGTCCACAACCTCAAACTGTCACACTCCAAACTCCACTATGGCCAGGACCAAAGAGCTGTCAAAGGACACCAGAAACAAAATTGTAGACCTGCACCAGGCTGGGAAGACTGAATCTGCAATAGGTAAGCAGCTTGGTGTGAAGAAATCAACTGTGGGAGCAATTATAAGAAAATGGAAGATATAAAAGACCTCTGATAATCTCCCTCGATCCGGGGCTCCATGCAAGATTTCACCCCGTGGGGTCAAATTGATCACAAGAATGGTGAGCAAAAATCCCACAATTACATAAGGGGACCTAGTGAATGACCTGCAGAGAGCTGGAACCAAAGTAACAAAGGCTACCACCAGTTGCAAACTAAGCTGTCAGGGACTCAAATCCTGCAGTGCCAGACGTGTCCCCCTGCTTAAGCCAGTACATGTCCAGGCCCGTCTGAGGTTTGCTAGAGAGCATTTGGATGATCCAGAAGAGGATTGGCATAATGTCATATGGTCAGATGAAACCAAAATGGAACTTTTTGGTAAAAACCCCTCTTGTCGTGTTTGGAGGAGAAAGAATGCTGAGTTGCATCCAATGAACACCATACCTCCTGTGAAGTAAGGGGGTGGAAACATCATGCTTCGGGGTTGATCAGGATGACTGATCCATGTAAAGGAAGGATGATTGGGGTCATGTTTCGTGAGATTTTGAGTGAAAACTTCCTTCCATCATCCATCAGCAAGGGCATTGAAGATGAAACGTGGCTGGGTCTTTCAGCATGACAATGATCACAAACACACCGCCCGGGCAACTAACTAATGGCTTTGTAAGAAGCATTTCAAGGTCTTGGAGTGGCCTAGCCAGTCACCAGATATCAACCCTATAGAAAATCTATGGAGGGAGTTGAAGGTCTGTGTTGCCCAGCGACAGCCCCAAAACATCACTGCTCTAGAGTAGCATGGAGTAGCAAAATACCAGCAACAGTGTGTGAAAACCTTGTGAAGACTTACAGAAAATGTTTGACCTCTGTCATTGCCAACAAAGGGTATATAACAAAGTATTGAGATGAACTTCCGTTATTGACCAAATACTTATATTCCACCATAATTTACCAATAAATTCATTAAAAATCCTACAATGTGATTTTCTGAATTTTTTTCTAATTTTTTCTCTCATAGTTGAAGTGAACCTATAAGGAAAATGACAGGCCTCTCTCATCTTTTTAAATGTACAATATGTAATTTTTGGCAGCTAGGGGTCTCTCAATCAAAACAATAACAAAAGATGTACTTGGATGACGTCGGGAGTTAGCGTGGGATCATGGGTTTTGTTATCGTAGTCAATGACAACCTTCCAGTCTAGCGTCTCCGGCAGAAAAAATGTTCACTGACAAAGTAATGTATTGTTAAAAATATTGTAACTTTATTCACGTTATGTTTGGCAATTCCCTGGAACTTAGAGAAACTAGAGCATTCAAAGGTTATATGACGCCATTGACGGAAGACAAAATGAAACGTCCCCTATTAATTATATTACAAATTTCTCTGGATTGGAAAGTTGGTGGAAAATGTTTGTGTTATTGTTTTGGAAAGCTACATATTGTACCTTTAAGTTTAAGGCCCTTAAAGTTCAGTATCCCACTCACTACACTGACACCGGCGAATCAAGACAACACAGATCTGGAAAAAGTGTTGCAGCCATGGTTGCCAAGTTCTGGGGAATTTCAGGACTCAAAACCATGGAAAATGCCTATAAACTAGTTCAATTTGTTTATGAACAACAGCGTTTACATATTTTCCCAATAAGTCTTTATATAATAAATGCATATTTAACTGACTTCCTTTATCTTATTCTTATAATTTCTTAACTTGTTTTTCTTCATTACAGGCAAATTGTTTTTTTCATATTGAAATATTGCTCCTGCGGGACGTTCACTTGACAATACACATGCTGGTTCAGCCTCGCCCGGGACGAAACCACTCAGAAACATTGCCATTAACTCAATCTAAGCCTTACCCAAACCCTTACCCTAAACTTAACCATTCAGATCTCTTGTCGTTATCTTAATCTAAGCCTTACTTAAACCCTTACCCTAACCTTAACCACTCAGAACCCTTGCAGTTAACACCATGTAACATGTATTACGTTGTAATGTATTGTTTGGAAACATGGTGACAGTGAGTAAAAATAGGATGTGTGTAACACGTCTGCATCGCGCTGGAATAGAACACAAAATACATGCAAAGTGTCCGCCTGGATTTAAACTTGAAGTTGCATGTTTATACGTCCATCCACCATCCCCATCCTACCAACCAACTAAATCAATACTATTTACACTCTGCTACGTCAACATGCGATTCGAAAAGCATTGCCTCCTGCTGGTAGAGAACCTTTGTAATGTGGTTCTCTTTGTAATGTTCACGCCTTGGAGAAGCAAAGTGGGACACTGTGTGTATTACATGCTTGGGCGTGATACTGGGTTGATCTGGGATAACTGTACAGTACCTTCACCCACTCTATAAGATATTCATGTAAGTTAAAATATTGTAGGCATTTATATATAATCTAACCGTACATTATCAAAGGCCTTCATCTGCTATAAATTTCAGTCCCGGTAAAGTATAATTTTCGTTGTTATTTTATTTCAAGCAATTGACGTATGTTTTCACCAATGAACAGACCATGAATAAAACCTGTTTGATCAGAATCGATCATTTCTAGTATGTACCTATTCATTTCAAGTCCTATGTACTTATCTTAAATCTTTAGATCACAGCATGATGAGGTGAGATGCCTCCAGATTTTTTAATTAAGTAGGATCCTTTTATCATCCGGCTCCTGTTTGAGTAAAAAGAAAATGACTACATATACAATTGTTTAAGATGCATGCTTCTAAAATATTTTACCCTTTCAAATTCAATTGTAGGACTGAGGTGGCTGTCCCCGAAAATAAATGGAACATCATGAGAATAATCATTTGCATGAAGGTGGATTATACAAAATATACCACACTATGCAGAAGATATTGAAACAAATATAGATAAATGAAATATGTTAAGCAAAAAGATGTATCTAAAGAAACCCACATTTAATTGTTGTATTTTAATAAACCCTTTATTTAATGAATTTCTGGCAATTCCAAATTTTTCAAAAAGTGCAGGTTTGTATACCGTTCTCATTGGATTTTAGCTCCTGGGGATCAAAAAGCTAATTCAAAACCACTTCCTTGTTCCAGAGCTGCAAATATGAGATGTATTTGTCTTATTAACTCACGATTTGTAGGAAACATTTTGGTTCAGTGCCACTAATATCTGGTCAAATATATTTTCAGAATGGGTGGACTTCTGTTGATAGAATGCCATCTGAATATCTTACAGTAATGAAACATATTTAAACGTATAATGCATTGTATGAATTTGACAATCGACTAGTGTGGACTTAAAAAAATGGCAATTAAACAGAGTTATGTATCGGACTGATTTGTTAAAATTCGCTGTGGTCACTATAAGGAATCACTGCAAATGAATATGGACTAGAAATAACATTTCGAACATGTTTAGAGG
Organism: Umbra pygmaea; assembly: GCA_016801145.1. Classification (NCBI taxonomy): domain Eukaryota; kingdom Metazoa; phylum Chordata; class Actinopteri; order Esociformes; family Umbridae; genus Umbra; species Umbra pygmaea. The sequence goes on along the minus strand of JACXGM010025704.1, from coordinate 11,275 downwards.
CTCAAAGCACATTTTTTTACTTCCCCCGTAAATGTGTAATGGTTGTATACTGGCAGCAAAAGGTAAACACGATTTTGGCAATACAGATTGTTTCAAAGCGATTTAAGAACGTAAACATATTATAGAATATCGTTGTTCTTCCCCTTTAATGAAAACCAATACTTTTTTGTTTCATTTAGGCAAATAGAATTGTAAGCTTCACAAAATAATACTTGTGACTTGTGGTTGCAAAATTAACAGTTTGCCAGGAATATATAATGAACATTACCCTAATGAACAATAGAGGTTAATCTTGTTTAGCCCCGGAGTAAATCATAGATCATTGTGGTCGTTTACATATGGCAGGTCATCCCACCAAATGCAGCCCAAGATTTTATCAAAAGATGTCTCTAAGAAACCTATATTAACATGAAAGGATCTACTGCCCTCTCGTGCCACAGTCAATGTGAAATGCATGAGTCAACTTTCAGAAAGAGACAGCAAGAATATGGCTTACATTTTAGTTGAGGAAGGAAGAAGTCTCTGCTCCTAACAAATAAAGCAAAGCTACAACAGAATTGCAAAAAATCGATATGGAGAGTTGTGAAATAGCGACCCAGATCTCCATCATGTTTAAATGGTTGTGGGGAGTTTTGCAGTGGGCTATGCATGCCAGAAAGCTCCGGAACATGACGCAGTTGAACCAGTACTGTAAAGAGGATTGCATGTAAATTTCCTACCATTGGACAACACCATCTATTGAATCTAGGGGTGTGCTTTTTTTTATTCCATTATTGCCAAGTTGAATCTCTCAGTGTCATTTGTTGAATTGGGTTACCTTTATCTGTAAATAGTGTTTAAGTGTAGATTACATATCCATATGTCCAAATGTGTTAAAGTATACTTTCCAGGGAAGTCAGGTTCTGGTTTTGCTGAAATTTATTCAAAGTGACTGAGATAAAATCATGTTGAAAATCTTGTTCACTGAAATGTTTGAAGTTCCATTCAGTCAAGGTGAGCATATCTCTCAGGTGTAATCACTCAAACGTTGATTGGGTCCATCTTTAAGAGAAGTATGTATTTTCTGTTACATAAACTTATGTCTCTTAAAGGAACACTTCAGACCCCTAAACAGCTCAAAATCTTTTTGCCGGTCATGTTTCAGACAGGACAGTCACTAAAAAAAACCTTCTCAGCGCATTATGTAATTCAAAACTCAATCAGCGTAAGTATTCGGAATTCCGCAGTTACATCAACATAACATTTTCGAAACTACAGCTAGAAACATTCCGTGAAATTCCTGATCTTTATTGGTACACTTTTATTCTCCAATCAATTCCATTCAAAGATTGACTTGATTCAATAGTTTTGAAAATGTTGAGTTGACGCCACTGTGCGAAATTCTGATTACTTACGGTGGCCGTGTTTGGAATTACCAAATGCGCTGAGAAGGTGTTTTTAGTTACTGATGTGTTGGAAACATGACTGACACAATGATTAAGAAATGTAAACTCAAAACGTATGTCAATATTCATACCAGTCTCAGAACGGGTGGGACAAATTTCCATATTCTATCTCATTATGTTGTTACTTGCAATGAAAAAAAACATATCAGCAGACAATTTATATGTAGAGAATGCTAGTAGTGATATGATAGTTTATCAAAACTTGCCGCACTGCCAAACGTTTTATGGGTTCTTTATCAAATCCTAATGTAATATGTGCAGGAACATTAGTCTAAGGTTGTACTAAAGCACATATATACTCCTGTTCAAAATGTTTAGAACACCCAGAGATGTAGGTGTTTTTAGAGAAATGTACACCTTCATTCATCAAGGGGGCATTAAATTGATCAGAAAGTCAAAACGTGAATAATTATGGATAAGCTGAAAGTTTCATTATTTGAACACTGAACTACAGAAATGGCGGTGGAAAATGTCTGCTTGCTGTTGTATGTAAACAACTAATTATAAATCAATGAATTCCAACAGTGATAGACATTTACAACATTGGTAATGTCTTGGATATAGATTTTAAGCAATTTAATGCCACCTCAAATACAGTTGTGTGTAAAAGTTTAGGCACCCCTAACAATGTCCATGATTTTCATTTAGAAATAATTGGTTATTTGGATCAGCGATTTCATTTTGATCTATCAAATAACTACCAATTGCTAATTGTTGTTCTCATTGACTCTGAAGAGTGGCAACATGCGGCCTCAAAACAACTCTCAAATGACTGAAAACAAAGATTGTTATTATGGTTTAGGGGAAATCTACAAAAAAGCTATCGCAGAGATTTAAGCTGTCAGTGTCCACTGTGAGGAACATAGTGAGGAAATGGAAGACCACAGGCACAGTTCTTTTTAAGGCCAGAATTGGCAGGCCAAGTAAAATATCAGAGAGGCAAAGGTAAAGGATGGTGAGAACGTCAAAAACAGCCCACAGATCACCTCAAAAGACCTACAACATCATCTTGCTGGAGATGGTGTCACTGTGTCATTGTTCAACAACTAAGTGCACTTTGCACAAGGAGAAGCTGTACGGGAGAGTAATCCGGAAGAAGCCTTTTCTGCAAACACCTTTGGAAGAAGGTGCTTTGGACTGATGAAACAAAGATGGAGTTATTTGGTCATAAAAGGGGCGTTATGCATGGTGGCAAAAGAACACAGCATTCCAAGACAAACACTTGCTACCCACAGTAAAATTTGGTGGAGGTTCCATCATGCTGTGGGATTGTGTGGCCAGTGCCGGTACTGGGAATCTTGTTAAAATTGAGGGTCGCTTGCTTCCCACTCAATATCAGCAGACACTTGAGAATAATGTAGAGGAGTCACAAAGTTGAAGTTACGCCAGGGCTGGATATTTTAACAAGACAACATCCCAAAATACTGCTCAAAATTTACTCTGGCATTTATGCAAAGAAACAAGTACAACATTCCGGAATGGCCATCCCAGTCCCCATACCTGAATATCATTGAACATCTGTGGGGTGATCTGAAGCTGGCTGTCCATGCTCAGCAACCATCACACTTAACTGAACTGGAGATGTTTTGCAAGGAGGATTGATCTAAAATACCTTCACCCAGAATCCAGACATTCATTACAGGCAATAGGAAATGTTTTAGAGGCTGTATTTTCTGCTGAAGGAGGCTCAACTAAATATTGATGTAATATTTCTATTGACGTGCCAAAATGACAAGGGTGCCCAAATTTTTGCACCTGTGAAATTTCATTTTGATGCATATTGCACATTTTCTGTTTATCCAACAAAACTAATTTCACTCCTGAAAAATTAGTGTCCTTCAGTTATTTGATAGATCAGGGGGACCTTAACGTTTGCATACGACTGTACGTTTGTCCAAATAATGTATATCCCAGATGTGAAACATTGTAGTTTTAGGAATGATGCCAACAATTAGAGCAGCCTGAACTGTTGATACAAGGCAGGATGGCTCTATGCTTTCATGTTGTTTACGCCAAATTCTGATCATCCCATCCGAATCGAGACTCATCAGACCAGCCAATGTTTTCCGATCTTCGATTGTCCTATTTTGGTGGACCGGTGCAAAGTTTTACCTCTGTTTCTTTTTCTTAGCTGACACGAGTGCCACCCGGTGTGGTTTTTTGCTGCTATAGCCCATCTGCTTCAAGGTTTGATGTGTTGTGCATTCAGAGATGCTCTTCTGCATACCTTGGTTGTAACAAGTGGTTATTTGAGTTACTGGTGCCTTTCTATCAGCTTGAACCAGTCTGGTCATCCTACTCTGACCTCTTCCATTAACAATTGTTGCCCAGAGAACTGCCGCTGGATATATTCTCTCTTTCTGTCCATTCTCTGTAAACCCTAGATATAGTTCTGCAGGGAAAATCCCAGTAGATCAGCACATTTTGAAATAATCAAACAGACTGAGTGGTTCAAAGTCACTTAAATCACATTTTTCCCCCATTCTGCTGCCTGGTTCATCAGATAATCTTGACCATGTTAACATGCCTGAATGCATTGACTTGTTGCCACGTGATTGGCTGATTAGATAATTGCGTTAACGTTAAGTTGAACAGGTGTACCTAATGAAGTGGCCGGTGAGTGTGTATCCCATTACAATCTGGTGATTAACTAATAGGCCATGTCTGACCACTTTAAATGACAGAAATGTATTAGTGTAAGAAACTTTCTACATGGGGATATTGTATAGGCCTAGGAATGTGTTACAGAATCATTGAAATTACGCAAGCTAAAGTGTGCTCTGGGCGATGAAGTCCAGTCTCCCATTAAACTGTTTATACAGTAAACACTAATAGTCAAAAGTTTTATAACATTCAGAGATTTTAATGGTTTTAATAGAAGTTCACCAAAGTGTCATTAAATTGATTAAACATATATCCAAGACATGTTTAAAATGTCTCTACCTTTTGGAAACAACTGATGTATAATTAATTATTCACATACAACTGCAAATCCAACTTTCAGCAGCCATTAATTCAGTATCCTAATGACGAAACCTTTACCTCATCCATAATTACGTTTTTACTCATTTCTGATCATTTTAATGCCACTTGGGTGAATTAAGGTATCAATCTCTACACATGTAAATTCCTGGGTGCTGTAAAACGTGTGACCATTAGTTTATAGTGTATATTATTAGATACAGCATGGTTGATGTTGTCACTCTCTTTGTGTTTGCACAACGCAGGGTGTACTGATGCACTGTGATTAGCAGACCTTCGCTATTTTAAGATATTTTGTCAGGGAATCAATGAATCGTGCAGGTTATGGCCTGCCTAAAAACAGCCCAGGTTGTAACCAGCCTTTTACTGTGTAGCCTCCATTGTGGCTGTCAGTTGTGCATAATGTGTTGTGCTAGTGATTTGCATTTATTTAAAACTCTTGCATCTTTCAATTTATGGAAGGCAGATGTCTATTTAACCCCTGAAGCAGGAATGTCACCAAACACAGGCTTTTAGCTGCAGAAGGGAGTTTCTCAGCACTGTCCGTTTTGCCAGCTGATATTTACTCAGCCTAGCGTGTTAGGCATGTACAGGACAGTGTTAATTATGTGGGCATAATATTTTCCATAAAAGTGTGAAGTGAGATTATTTTTATTTATTTTTCATAATGAATTGCTGTACTTACATAAATATACAGTATATATTTATCCATTCAGTTATTCAAATATTTGTTTGCCTATTTAATAAACATGACATGATGTGCCCTATGTAGAATGGAGGTCTCTGTGTTAAGATGCATCATTACCCCAGGTTTATCAAGACAGGCAGTGTGTCGCGTTTATAACCGTGGCAGAGGGTTGATTGGTGTCCTAATCTCCAATCTGTTTCATGTGTGCTGTTTCTACCAGACATTTAAAATGAAATCAACATCATCCAATAGATCAGCTTGTTTCTGTCTCAACCTTCCACAGCTGGTTATCATTCTCTATTTAGTACATGTACTGTATAATTCCCCTCTGGTGTGTGTTCTCATTGGCGGTCATCTTTTGTTGTTACGCGTGTGTTTATGTGCTGAAAGATTTATTGCTGAAAGCCATTTGACTCAAAGTAGTCTTGTTAATTTGTTTGTGTTTTAAGTATACATTTTTATTTTATTTTGAACCTTTGCTGTGGTGTTGGAGGTATTGCTTGTGACACAAGAGCCTGTGATGCATTTTATTGAGTAACAGCATGTAAAAAACTATCTGTATAAATGTTCCGCCACCATAATGTATTTATTGAAAACATTTTCACACATTATAAATGGATTTTAGTTTTTTCTATGATTTTTCCCAATTTTTCTTCCCAATTTCCTCTCTAATCCTGCCTTGTCGGCAGCTCCTTGTACAGATCTGTGGGAAGACGCCTGAACACAAGGTGTAGCTGGAGAGCGACGTGGCTGGATAGACTTAGCTGACTTATCTAACCCAATTCTCAGGCAGCGCTATGCCAATTGTGCACTGCCTTGTGCAGGGGGCCTGAGGAAAGTCATAGAACCCATGGTCAGGCTTTCTCCCACAATGTAGACTGTCCTGCAATGCAGCCACTACGCCACATGGACCCCCAACGTTATAAATATTTTTTAGTGTACTGTATGTAAAACTTGGTGTCGTCTTTGCACTGTCATGTTTTCTCAACCAGGTAGCCATTGCAAATGAGAATCAGTCCTCAATCGGTTTAGCTGGTGAAAATAAGGTGAAATTATTATGAAAACAAAAGAAATGTCAGCATAAGGCAGCACCCCAGTCATTAAAGTCAGACTGCATGTCACAATGCTAGCATTGAACAGTTTTATCACATAACAGCAATGGATAAATTCAGGGGATGAACTCTCTTTTCTTTGTACTCTAAACCACCAGTCTTTCCTCACACACAAAAATTTGTTGTTACGTAGCACAGCGTTTTTGGTTTGACTGGTCGAGTCTGTTTTCCGAAGATGGCGCCTGGCTGTATACACAAATGGTAATGTCTTTTAAACTATATTTTTAATAAACTGTCTGTACAATTACAAAGTTTTCAAAGCTTCGGTTTGCATGTAGGGACCCTTACTATGCTACCGTGGAAGTGTGGTGCTATTTTGAGCCTTGTTAGTGGTATATAATAGCGATTCATTTTTACTTCATCCATACACACACAACTAGCGTTATAAGTGAATTATCAGTTTGCACTAAAGCTGGGCACATTCGATTAGCATGAAAACATATCCCAGAGAACAGTCGACTCAGTACCAATGTGTTATTAACCCCTAGGTTCATTTTGCTTCGGAGCTGTCCTTTAAACATGACCACATATACCTTTTCTTAACATTTATCTAAACCGTAAGCTCTAACTTTAGTTGTAACATTAACAGCAGACACATGAACAAACAAACACACATTGCAGACATACAAATAGATTCAATGACACAAAATGGCAGTAATGTGAAAACAGCAGGGATTAGTAAGCTTCTCTGTTTAGCGCTCATCAACATCCATCTCTTAATTACTAAACTTGATTACAAGCTTCAATTAACACACCAGCGTATTCAGGTACACTCAGATCTCTCTGAGGTATTATTCCTTGTGTTTCTCATGTTTACCTATTGTTTCAACACTGCAACACTCTCAACATGGTAGAGTACCTCTTCTTCTGTTCTCTGTTTCGTTCACCACCTTTGGGAGGCTTGTGGAAATGAGACTGGTGCTGGTGTTTCGGTGATTCATTTGAGATTGTTATAAACTATGGCATAATCATGATGCTATAGTAAATGAGATTGAAAAGCATAATTCTACATACTGTTTACTGCTTTGACTTTAGTCATTAATCTGGGTGTAATTGATCTTTTACGGCAGTTTCTCCAAATGTAATTATTTCAGATGTGCACTTACTGTTCTTTCTTGAGTTGAATGGAATTGAGTTGACACATAATACTGTCTGGCCTGTTGATAAAATAACTTCACCACCTTTAAGGAAAAGTCATTTATTGTTGCTTTTACAGTATTTCTTAATCGCTTTGGCTCAATTCTCAATGTAGATTTTTTTTTTCAATACATTTTGTAGAAGTCTTCTTATTCCCACCAGAATTGATTTTTTTATTATTTGAAGCAAATTGCATGTTTTTTGGCATGTGGGCCGAGTATGTATTGTCTACACATTGCAAAATAACAGAATGCACGGCTTACTCATTAAGACTGATGAGTTGCTTCTCAGCAAAATTGTCATACCCTTCAAAACTTCTAGACATTCTGTCATCGTGTGAGCCATTCCATGCAAAATGATCCATTAAATTTTCAAAATCGGTCAGACATAATTTATATTCCATAAATATTTATGACATGGAATGTTTGTTAGGTAATGGTTTGCTGTGCATGAAAGGATAGCAATGGAGTTCCATCCACTATTTTCCCCATTCCTGAATCCGATACTGTTTTTTTCAGCATGGAGGTGGTAAGTGCAGTATACAACTATCGAGCACAAGATCTCGATGTCTCTGTTGGATGCCACGAATGCTGCTTGTGAGGATATCACAGGTGATCATTGCAGGTAAATCTGATGTGATGTTGAAGCAAGTCTCTGGCCAGACCAACAAGTGTGGATGTATATAATATAATTCATATCCAATTAAATGGTTTGCCTACAGTACTATATTGAATGTTTCCTATTAAATCACAGCTATTTTCAAAGCTGAATTAGTGCAAATTGTACAAGTCCTTCACCTGTATTATGTACCATAATAATTCATCATTAAACACAATAAAATATATATCAATTAAAATGTTTTATCTCCACATTTAAAAGATGTTTGTTCCAAAATACATCTTGTAGATTTTTTTTCGGAGTAAGGGCATTTTATTATTAATTTAACTGACAGGATAGTAGGTAGCAGAGGCTAAGGAAACAGGTGTTTACTTGTAAGTGGCAATAGAGAGGAAAGGCAGCTATAGTCTGTCGAGCTGGGGCCCCCGTCATCAGAGTGTCACATCTGCTCCAGGTTTTCATTCCTAGTGAAGGTCTGACTCTCCAGAGTTTTAGGAGGGGAGCGCTATTTACCGCTACGGACCGGATAGCTGATGCGTAATGACCTGCACCTGGTACAGTGAAGCACCTGTTTTGTGTGGAAGTCATTAGTAGGGTTATATCAAGGGGAGGTCATTTCTGTTTCAGGCATTTTTACTGTTATGTGAGTCTCTCTGTTACTGTATATTCATATTTGACTTTGTAATCTCCTGTTTTATCTACTCTGTTTGAAGACTTGATTTGTTATGTATTATAAAGTAACCTGCTATGGACTATGTATATCTCTATATCATGATATTTAAATGTTGAAGAAATCCTTGCAGCGGCGGTCAGTGGATCTTTATTTGGGGCGCTGGCTCATAGTACTGTCCGAACTGGAGGAAACAGAACGGTATCGCACAGTATCGCACAATGGGATTGGTGTGTTGCGCACCGTTCCATTCGCTCCTGTCCCAAGCGTAATATGAGCATGCCCTCCCCAATTAAGATCCACCAACCGCCGCTGAATCCTTGCCTGGAGGAAACCTACCAAAGAGGATATTATGTACACTGTGTATACATTTTTGAGGAGTATGATGAGAATCTCATTGTCAAGACTGGGTTCTACTATTTAAGAAAATAAAGTAAGGAGTACGAAAATCATTGGTTTGAAAGCCTTGTCTAAATATATATAGAATATGTATTCCCCTAAGGAGATTTATTAGTCATGCTTCGCCTGTTCTTCTGTCTACTATCCTGGATTCCGAATTTTGAGTTTTTGTAAAGTCTAAACTCTTGCATTACACACTTGCCTCCTCCTTACTGCTACGTGACACAGAAGGCACATGGTTCGGAATCAGGAGCTTAGATTTCTACACCAAACTCTGTCACTTTCCCAAAATACATCTGATTCTAGAAGCAAAACACTGGTGTTTACCTAACTGCAGGCTGGAGCCACAACCAAAAATGTCCATCTGATCCAGTGATGCACATATAATTCACTTTTGGAAAGGGAAAGATGGCTGGCTTGGGAATTCATACATGAGAATTAAAGATGTGGTGTGACAGTAACATAGGTCAGTTGTATGTGTTTTATATTTACAGTTTTTATTAATCGATTTGGCACATTTACTGAAACAAACGTACAATTGTCAAAACTCTCTTAAAATCCTCACACGACATGGCACATTCAGCGAACCACTCTATGTGACCTGCAAAAAAAGGTGATCACTCAATCAAAGTAATTGACATGTGTTGCAAATAAAAATGCAAGTCTAACGTTACACAAAAAAACACCCCTAAGGTATTTTATGCATTCCAGCTCAAGCACATCTGTGCAACTAAAGAAGCCCTTGATTAGTTGCATCAGGTGTGCTTGAGACAACTGTGAGGGAACTCCTACTTTGGAGTTAGCACAAATTAAACATCACGAAATAAAAAACAAAACAGCTTTAAAAGGTTAATGTTACACAACAGCAAGCCAGATGGAACAGCGCCATTCACTCTGCGTAGTGTCTAATCTATATGTATTGATCTACGAGTAGGTCATTGACTTGCTTCTATATGATGAGTGTGTCTGGTGAACTAATGGGATATTTTAATGGGAGACAAGAGATTAATAGCATGGATATACACATACTGAGTGATGAACACAATAGCCTATATGAAATGTTTCATATTCTGTATTTAACATGATTTCTAATCTTTTGTATTAGGGAAGAATGTCTGTTTTGTTGATGACATGTTTAACTGTCAGTGTTGCATGTTATGATTAACGTCGGATGCTTTTCAAGGCCGGGGAGAGTAATACTGAGTCTAGGACAGTTTGATAGTCAAGCGGCACAGTAGACTGAAGTGAGTTGCACAACGATGGTTCCTGATACTGACTTCTGTAATGAAGTTATTCTCAGTAAGCACAGAACACTCATTCTGGGCTCCTGCTCGATGATGGCTCACTGTCACAATTTGTAATGAATGTTAATTAATTGTCTATTTACTTACTAGGACACTGTGGGTGTAAATCAGTTATACCTTTTCCCACTGCCTAAATACGTTACTTAACACTGTATGAATACTAAATGCATTGGTCACACAAACAGTGTAGTTACACTCTCACTTGTATGCATGCCTCATCTGGGTATGTGTGTAAAAACATTCAACAGTCACCTTTCCTTACCATTTATGTCAAGCCATTTACACAGACGTTGATGCAAAACCATGTTGGGTAAATCCAAATGTATCACACATATTACAATTTAAACACCTCTGCTGTTCATTGCTGCAAGGCACATCAGTTTCATTGGAAGTGAATGTACTTGTGGAGTACCAAAACACATTGACTGTAGGTGCTATGGCACAGACTCGCCACAGCCAGAAATGACAGCATCGCACCAACGCCCCCAAAAGACAAGGCTGGCAGGTTCTGGAGCATTCTGGAGGCATTCGGAAGGGCCAGCCCCACCTCTGCCCACTGGCCTGTCATAAAAGCCTCATCAGGGGACATGAAAACACTCAAGCAGAGCAGTCCAGGGTCTGGAGGGGGAAACGCCAAGGGAGAAGATGCACTGGGAGAATTACAGAACACTGTTGTCAGAGACATAAGTATAGGATCCTGGAGAGGACAGGTATAGGACAATAGTGAGTAGGAAGAATACTGGAGAATAGAAAGTACAGGACACTGGAGAGGAGGCAGTACAGGATGGTGGAGAGGAGGAAGTACAGGATGGTGGAGAGGAGGAAGTGCAGGATGGTGGAGAGGAGGAAGTGCAGGATGGTGGAGAGGAGGAAGTACAGGATGGTGGAGAGGAGGAAGTACAGGATGGTGGAGAGGAGGA
>JACXGM010025702.1:0-15191 GCA_016801145.1 Umbra pygmaea | reverse complement strand
AGTAAGTTGACCTGATACAGGAGGGCCCGTAGGAGGAGCATTTTCGGATAACCGCTGAAGAACATCGAACATCAAACTTGGGTCACGAGTCAGGCAGAGTTCCAGGACTTGATGCGACTGATCCAGGCTCATTTCGCGAATTTTAGCCTGTAAAGGAATATGTAATTGTTAGAATCCCAATGTTGAAAGTAATTGGAAAAAACATTCACAAATATTGAACAGGGCCTTGTATTCTAACAGCACTTCTGTGTCCACATAAAATACTAGGTCAATGTACATAACACAGACACAAAGCTGTGTGGTGTAATAGCAAAACAAATAAGCAGTAGTGATCCAAAGACAACCACCAGAGACACTTTGAGAAAATGATACTGGAGATAATATGGTAATAATATGTATGCATATATAATATACACATACTGTACCTGTTCATATGCTGCTGTTTGAGCTTGTAGACTCAAAACTCCTACACTTCGACCACGCCGTCCTCGGGCCCTGGTTGCCGGATTTCTTGCCTGTCCTTGACGTGAGGATGTGCAGGGCTCGTGTGTGTATTCGGAGCCAGCAAATCTCTCATCGTAGAAGCGCTAACATTAAAAAAATAATAATTAGCATCCGTCAATAGTCGATAAGAACTGAAAAATTGTATCATTAGCTTTGCCTAATCTAATTACATGTAATTTACTGCAGCTATCTGACAACTCGTTACAGTACTAAATCAAACTGAATCCTCAACAAACATGCAAGCTTGACAATGAGTACTAACAGCCATTTTATGTTAGTTTTAGTTATTTTCATGAAGTTAAATGATTTCTTACCTGTGATTCCGACATGATGTTTTACGCTGATAAATAATAATAAAGGTTATTTCGTCTCCTCCGCTTGTCACACTGGTAAACTGATTTGTCCTTGAGCTGAACTCAACGCGCGTTCACAAGTTTTCAAGGCGTGGCTTTTAAAAGTAGCTCTGAAGCGAGGAGGTGGGACTTTTAACATTGAATCATTTGAAATGCTAGCTGTTTCTTGCTAGTTTTTAGGGATCGCATACCATAGCTTTAATAAACTGGTTTAACTATAAACTTTTCTCAAAAAAAATCAATTTGACAACTCAGACTGACAAACTAAATGGAAAAAATATTGTCGCACTGCATGTCCACTATGTGTCAGATTTTCTGTCTCATCAAATTTTTCATCACACAATACATAATTGGCATTGGGACAATGAGATATACAGTAATTTATCCTTTTTTAAACTGTCAGAAGCACAATGAGCCTAAATAATCATGTATATGCAGTAGCTTAATATATTTGACCATTCCATTTTAGCAGAAATTTGGAGAGCCAAACCCCTGCCAAGAAGAAAATATATTTTTAAACAAATACATTTACCTCGAGGCCTCAGTAAACTTGAGCACTTCACATGTTGAAATTTCCATCAACTGGATGAATTTTCCAAAAAAATAAAAGATGCAAAGAATAGACCAATATAAATAAAAACTCTAAAATATAAAACTTGTCTGTGAATCTCTTTCACCATCTGATAATAAGAATGTCTAACAGGTGTTGCCTGCAGAAATAAAAAAAGGGCAAATCCTTATTGTTTTTTATATGGAGGGAGGTTAAATTAACTGAAGTTTACAAGCAAGAGGATAAATCTTGCAGAAAATTCTCACTTCACCATTAGAACATACTAATTTCAGACTTTACATACATGCCGACTTATCGAGAATATTTTTATGAAAAATAAGATTTATAGTTTGCATCGACTGGAGAAAAAGAAAATCAGCAATCTAATAAATGCCTGTTTATGTAACCAAAAACCATCATCACGTTAAATTGTTTGAGATGGCTACATTATAATAACAAACCATTGTACGTCCTATTTAATATATGTTTTGATCCAATTAGAAATCAGAAAACAAGTACAGTTTAAATGCCCATTACCACAACCAACATTCTGTCTTTAGATTGCTAGATGCTTTGTCTGGCAGCAGTCTGAAATACAAAGAACTGAGCCTCCCAAGGCAAGTAAATGACCAACTACAGTCTTGTCTGCTGTAGGTGACCTTACTACATGAAACTGCATTATTGGTCCAGCTTTATTTTGTCTAGCAGCAGCCCAAAAATTAAGTAACAGTCAACAAAAGTCCAACGCCAGGTCAAGTCTTGTCTGGTGCAGGTGATTTTACTCAAGCAGTTTGTTTTTGAGGACGTGCACTTTAGTGGAGAGCTTGTTCCAATCCAATTCCATTAACACTTTCTGAAGAAATTCTAAAGTGTATCGCAGCTCCTTGGGATAGCTCAAGTTTAAACAGTAGATCAAGCCAAGCAGGACTGCACATCCATTTGCAACCTCTCTCAGATCTCTCAGCACTGTGCAGCCTTCAATGACGACAGCAACATCCTCAGGTGGATCTGTAGCAACTGCTCCATCATGTCGAACAATGTAGACACCCAAAACCATTCTCTTTATTTCCGTCATTGCATCAAAATCAATATCCTCATTAGCCTATGACAAAGAAAGAGACCGATTATTAATTAGGCATCTATGACACTAGTAACAAACCAACCCAAAATATGTTAAATCGTAGGGCCCTATGGTTTCTGCGTTGCGGAAAACACGGACGGAATCGCGAAATCTATCAATAAAAACGGAATTTACTTATAACACGGAATCTCGCGGAATTTGTATATTTTCGAGCAATCTATATATATTTTTTCTATAATCCAGATATATTCCAGTAATATTGCGCTCTATATGTAGGCTATATATGCAGTGTGTTTCTCTACCGAATTTGACCAGCATGCGCTCCGTCATATAGTTCAAACGTTGTAATCCGCTTGATAACTGACAGCTATTAACAACGGTATTCACTCCATTCTAAATTTTCCAATCAAACAACCCTTGTTTTTCTCCATTTAATCACTTATCCAAATGCATAATACTAGGTATAGGCTACTATGTTCCTTCGCCTGAAGCAATTCTCTGACGGTCTTGCTAATCAGGCAGCTCGCACTCAGGGAGAGCAAGGTCAAAATAGCGGGACTGCTGCTGAATTAAAAAACGTTAAAATAACATTTATAAATATTTTTGTTTGTCGTTGTTCCACTTTTCTTCCATATATTAGGAAATCTTTGTCTACTCTTTTATTTTTTATTGTGGGTAAATTCTTCTGTAAGAAGAAATAATGTGTTATTAACATGACTAATATTTCGTGAAATAGCCTTCTGGCTGTCTAGAAATAAGTACTTTGATCATATTGAAAGTAAATTTAGCCTACCTGGCAATGATTGCGCAAACTGTACAGCAAAATTCTCTATATTTTAGGTTCGGGTGTGGGCTTCTGAATGCAACTTTCGTCCAAATCAAGGAATTTGGAAAAAATAAAACGGAATTGGCCAAAAAATAACACAGATTTCATAGGGCCCTAAAATCGGTACACTTCCTGCCCCTGGTAACCAAGAAAATATTTTCTATCTTAAATAGCTCCATGACTAACTCCGATCGTCAAGCCGTTTTACACGCATGTAAGTTTACAATTAGAGAACACACTATTCATTCCCAAGAATTATATTTGCTTATTATTTTGCCTTGTTTAAATAAGGCAGATTTTAATTTCTTTGGCTTAACTTTAAAAAAATTTATATACTAATGTAGAAATTGTTGCCCATTAGGTTTTTGGTTGATTAATCCTATTAACCATCATGTAAAAATTTCGTTGAATATTTGATATATTGCCAACATGGCAAAAATTGATATAGCATAACATGCATTTTCTTGGCCTACACAACACATTTCAATTCACAGGTTTGTGAAATTAAAATATAAAACCATATATATTTTCTGTATCAATTTGTCTATGATTGACAAAGAATGCAACTTACCCAGGGCTCCTTAATAAGCCTGTCAGGCTTTTCATTAAAGTAGACGCACAATGCCTTTAGGATGCATGTCCGTCGTACTTCAACAGTGGGATTCTGTGGGAAAACAACAACTGACTTTAAACATTTTATTTGAGGAAACTGCTATTATCACATTGACAAAATCTATTTTGACCTTATTCTACCATGTTTTTAATTAATTGATTTGTGCAATTTTCATGAAATGTCTGTTGTTAATCTGCAGTTCAGCCTGTGGTGTTGAATCTGCATTTGTCAGTTGCCTGATACACACTTATTCCTTTTAAGGACATCATTTTGAGAAAATCATTTCACTGTTTAGCAAGCCACAATTTACACAAATAGGTCAAGTGTTTCTCAAGCATACACCATTGACACCTTGAAGAAGGCAATATTGTTCAGTTTGAAGTAAAATGTACATAACTGAATGGACGAATGAACACGTGCATCAGGCAATTCAGAAAAGCAGATTCAGCACTTCACAAGCAGAATTGTATATGTACAACTGAGATTTCATGATAAATGTGCACAAAATATAAAGTATTACTTTCATAAATTACAAACATTTACAGAAATATATCTATTTGTAAAAATCATAGAATTTTGTATTTCAAATCAAATTTTTAAATATTGTAGTATTTTTGGATCATGGTATTTGCAAATGTATCTTTCCATAAAGAGGTTAAAGACTAATACAAAAAAGCATAATTAGGTTTTAAATAAAAGTTAACCCCCAGGGGTTAGAGCCCAAAATACACACAAAACACATACCTTGTCCATTTCTGCAATGATTATGTTGATATCACGTCTTGCTGTTCCCCCCTTCTTTTTGAATACTCTCATTAGCTGGCTGGAGTAATGATCCAGTCGGGACATAACGGTTGAGAACAGGGGGACTGTGGTGATGAGGGTGAATTCTGCATTTACCTGAAACGTATTAAAACGCAAATTCACTATGAGTCTAAGTTAAAACAAACATATTTAAAATTAAAGCCTATATTTCAAGTAGGGATGCTCATTTCGGGTAATTTTCCTGACCGACAATCTAAACTCGTTAACCGATTATTAACCGTTAACTGAAAAGATTATAAGATTCAATTGGCTTTAAATAAAAAATTAAATTGACGGGTGCCTGTAACCCGTGAAATATACAAAAAAAAATTTTACGGATTTGTTTTAATGTCTACACAGCATACAGAACAGATCAACAACAGCTGCCGGGTGCACCAGCTTTGCTTAAAAGTTCACTCGGGTACAAAGTCCACACTAAACAATACGATGAAACTAGTTGGTTTCATACTAAAGCTGTGTTGATGTTTGGTTTCACCAAACTACACTGGCGTAAAGTCCACACCAAACAAAATATTGTCGCAGAAAATTTGTCGTAGACATTTTCACTTTCTGTTTTCAATCCAAGGAAAGTAGCCTTGATGCAGTGTTTACCGAGTTGTCAAATTATAGAATGAAAACAGTCAGTGACAATCTGGAACAAGGTTGTTGCTTACAGGAGGCCTACTGCAAATAAGGGCTATATTTCATTAACACAAAACAAAATGTTGATAACGCTTGCTATGCGTTATACTAACTTAACAATATCTGCCGAGCGCACCTATTTCATTGAAATTACCATTACGGTCCTCTCCGAAAATAAAGTGCGTGTTGTCAATCACTGTGTGTGTTGTTTTTAAGGTAACATTATTTTGTCGGCTATAATGCATCAGGAGCATGATGAATTAATATCACAGTCATCATAAATGTCCAAGGGTTGTCATTTTAAATGAAGAACGCGCTGCAGACGCAAAACAGGCAGCCGGTATATTTCGCTCCTAATTACCTATATCTCCCCACCTTTCAAAACGAAGCGCCAGGCTCTGGTTGCGCGTGTCAACGCGCCACGTGATTTAACTAATATAGGCTAGATATACGTAAAAAATTAAAAAAACTTCTTAAGCGCTTAACTGATAGTATTAATCGGTCAAATGTTTTAATTTCGGTTAACGGTTACACGGTCAATATGAGCATCCCTAATTTCAATCATTTAAGTCCCTTAACCACATAAGCATTTAAGACATTAGGTTTTATTTAGCAAGCTTTTAACTACTGAAATAGATGGAAAAGTTCATTTACAGGCAATTTACCATAGGAAATATATGATATATGATAATTTTGACAGTTATATTGCCAGCTATGGTGCGATCTCCATAAAATTATGCATGCTTATTTAGAATTTTATGTTACATATGCTCACCATTATTTGTATAGTTCTGAGATTTCTTTTAGGATTTATAGGCTTTTGAGGGAAATTTTGCCACGCCCATTTTGTAAATCACCCTGTTATAGCCAATCAAATGTAAAAGTTCAACTGTGTTTTGATCATTATTGATCTAGAGAGTCCAGAGAATTGTACTACACTGGTCTGGTTCCGATCGGGTGAAAAACCTAGGACTAGTTTGCAAAAGTAGGTTTTTAACACATTCATGAATATTTAATGACAGATTTGACTGACAGCAGTGGTTCTAGAGGCAAATTTGTTCAACATGAGGAGGTCTATCAATGATAAGTGTATTGTGAGGATGTGTGTAACACCACGTGATTAGAGCCAAAAAACTTGTTAGCGCCAACTAGTGGCCAATTTCTTTCAAAATTCTTACAGACCTCTTTGGCCATGAGTTGAACATGCCCACCGAGTTTCGTTCCAATCGGCATCCGTTAACCTTGTCTCATAGGTGCTCAAACTTCATTGGTCGATGGCGGGCATGTTTTATGAGACACCAATGTCCTCAGACATACATGGCACCTTGGACCAAGACACTGCATACTATTTTTCCTAAAGCTTAGTTTCATATAAATGCATTGATAATTCTTGTTTTTCGTTAGTGAAAAACAATATTGACCTTGTAGTTTAAAAAGGAGACTCATATGAAATAATATTAAAATCAAAAAGCATAAAAGTCATGTGAGGTCTTGCGTGTGTTGTTCCTGGAAGACAGGTAGGCTATCCATGATCTGAGCATGGATGTATTAAGGGAGGACCTGAGTGAAGACAGCTGAACAGCGAAAAAGAACGAGACATGGCTGTGAATGAAGAATTCACGTGGGGGGCTTACGGGAACAAAGTTTCACGCGAGAGTTTACGTCAGCTAAGATTATATTATTTAGACCGATATATTGAATGAAACCCCTTGTTTATTATTATTATTTGAATCAATATTGACTGGCAAAATGGGAGCGAGCAGAAAGACAAACTGCTACGAGTTGTAGAAAACCTTAATTGAACTCTGTGTACACCAACAATGTTATCAATGATCGAGTTCATGTGTAGAGCCCCTGGTGATAATTGGAGCAAAGTTTCATGTTGTGTCGAGTCTTCTTAGTGTTTTAAAAAGAGCGATTTTGATGCTATCATAATAGTGCCCCTATCACTCCCATTCAAAAGGCAATTTGACCGAAACAAAAAATAAGGAGTCTTAATGGCATTTTTATAGTAATTGTCCTTTTAAACAAATGTTTGACTTGAGTACATTAAAAAAAGACCGTAGGTTGCATTTTGGCGAGAGTTATGCTTTAAATGTGCTTATTTGTTTTATACCCAAAAACAGTATTTAGACATTAATTCCACATCTTTAAATTAAATATAGATAAATAATACTTTACCTGGCTCTCAGAAAACAGGGCTGGCCATCTGTTTTTGAACTCTGCTATGAAGGGCATATCTTTAATCACTTCCTGTCTTCTATAGGCAAAGGTTCTTTCCATTTTACTTTTGATTAGCTGTTGGTTGTTCTTCTTTTTCACCTCCAATATAAGTGCTTTCCTTTCTTCCTCAAGGCTCTCTTTAGTTTCACCTGCAGGGTAATCAGGACAATAGTTGACTTCTGCTTTCCGTGGCTTCTTTACCTGGTTAGGGCCATGCCTCATGGTACCTCGCTTTTCTTTTACAGCGTTGATGCTCAACTCTTGGCAGCCAATGCCCCTTAGTCTGGTGCGGTAGTTTGCCATTTTGTACTTCAAACTAATTTTCCATCCATAAAAGCCTGTGACAGATCCTTTCTCCTTTAAAAAGGGATACTTTAATGTCAGAGCCTGAGCCACATCATCAAGCTCTGTACTAGAAGGATAAACTTTGTATTTGACGATTTCTGAAGCCAAACCATCTAGTATATTGGACCTAAGTTTGTTACTTGTTTTTAGAAGAGTTCCACTGCTGCAGAAGGCTTGTTTTGCCTTTTCTAACTGAATCTGTACCTCGTAACTGAACTGAGGTATTTCAAAGTTTGTGGGTCATGGCTGTGATCTAAGGGAAGTATCTGAAGATGTAGATTCAGGAGAGGAAAGTATGTCTGTGTCTGATGCTGAGGACAGCAAAAAATCATCTTCCCCTTGCGTAACAGTAGTGAGTGTGACTGTGACTGTCTCATCTTGCAAGTTAATAATTTTAACAGTGCCCTTGTCTTTGATTTCTGAAGTTTCCGTTAAGTTCACAAACTCATTGTCAAAATCAATGTCTCTATACTGCAGCCTGAAATTTCCAGAGAGGCCGAAGTGTCTCCCAATCTCTCCTTTAAGGTCCTCTATGGAATCGGGTATTCCTTTGTGCAGAATTCATTTTGATGCATCGTCTACTCCAAATATGACTCTCAGAGTTGCAGACATCTTGTATTCATTCTGCAAAACAAAAGGAAAGTTTAAGAATAATTTGCTTTTTGTCTGAAAAGCCCTATATGCCTTCTTTCCCTCCAATTAACATATTTTTATGATAGAAATGTGATGATAAAATGTAATTAGTTTTTGTATTATGAATTTGAGCACAGTTTTGCAACACAACATTATCTGATTAACCAATATATTAGAAAAGTAAAGCCTCCATGTACATTTTTTTTAAGTACCTTTCACATGTACAAATCTTTTTAAAGTCACTATTTGTAGGGATCCAACTTTGTAGTCAGCCAAAGGATACTAGTCAGCAAGCTCCTTCAAACCAACAGCTGCAAGCTCTCTTGTTGGATGTAACTCATAAGCTTGATAGTGCTCTGTGTACCATGAGCTAAGTTTTTTAACTATGAAAATCAAATCATCTTTTATAATGCACAGCTGAATTATTTCAGAGAATTCTGGAAGACCCCCACATGACCCATGCACAACTATCATACCTTTTTTGTAGTTTATTCCATTAACAGTGACACTTTGGGCAAGGTTTACACCAGTGATGTCAGGGTATTTCTGGGTAATTGTGTTCAATACATCCTCATTAAGGACATCAATGGGGACTTTTGAAACTTGCGCAACCCCCAAGGAAGGGTTTTCATTGTCAGGAGAAAGCATTTTATAGGAAACCATTAACTGATGCTTTGTAGCTAATGACAAAGTTATGTTCCTGAAGTTATTTGTATGCCTAACAACTTGCTTAAAAAAGCTGTGTTTGGCCTCGAACCGCATAGTCCATAATGACACCAGGGGACCAAAACATGTAATAATTTCTGGATAGTTTTAGTTTTCTAGAAAATGATGTTTAGGCAACAACTTCTGATCAGGAAAGAGTTCCTGATAACGTTCTCGATGCTCTGAGATTTTGCACTCCAAATATGCAATCGATTCTAGACAATGAACAGAGGCAACAACCAATTTAGCAATATCCTTTAAATCCAAAATCACCTGCCAAGCAGGTTCATCACTGGGAACAAGTTTACCAATGATGAAAGGAAGTAATCGAAGAAGACACCAGTTTTCGTGGGCATTGCCACCCACTGTGCGTTTCTTTTGTAAAGTTTTTTTATCCCCCTCTTTGTATGGAAAAGAATGGATGAGATTATTAAGGTGTTCAAGAGTGAACAACTTCTTAGATAAAAGCACATTAATGCACTGTGCTAGTTCTACAGGAACTATGCCTTCAAACAGATCGTGGACAATATCTGGGGGGTAACCACTTGTCACATTAAAATAAGACAGACTGTCAGTTAAAACACAATAAGTTTTTACACCAAAGCAACTTTCCCCTTTTTCTTGAGCCGTCTTTACATGAAGCTGATGAACTTCCTTGGTCCTATGCTCAAATACCCATGGTTTCACTTCTTTCCCCTGAATGTCACTATGCTGAGCTGTACAAAACCAACAGAAATATTTTCCCGAAAAACTCTCTACAAATCCAGCTAGTCCATGAGCCCCCAGATTATCCGCAACAACGCATTGTACTGTGCCCTTGATAAATGACCCAAGTTGTGGAATAAACAGCCCTTGCTGCTCCAAAGTCACTATATCATGCAATAGAGGCTCAAATATTTTTTTTGTAGCCATAAGCTTTAACATGATCACTTTTGCACAACAATGCTAAATAGATTGAGGACAGGATTGAGCTGCTACCAGGAGGCAAGTTACCTAAAGTCCAGTAGACTGCACACAGTTTGTGTTTTTTGCGTGAAGTTCCCAGCGGATTGCAAACCTCAAAGTCATCGATATACAAACATAAGCAAATCCTTAAATCCTCATCTGAAAGGAAAGGGTTGTTTTTGTGGTACTCACGATCCTGAAAAGACACATACTGGTGTACATTCGCAGAAGAAACTGCATGATTATCAAGAAGATTATCAACGATATCTTTACGTCCAAGTAGCTGGTGTAGAGAATTTAGTAAGGGAACGTATTGAAAGGTTTTGTTGGACCTTGCCTCTAGTACATACTCAACAGGTTCCACAACCTTAAAGTTTTCTTTATAGTACTGTGTACGTTTGAAGACTGAGGCTAATGGACCACCATTAGCTATAGCTATTACCAAAGGATTATTGGTAGAAATGGTTAAGATGAGTTCATTAATTATTAACTGATTAACCTGAAGGTTATGCTTATTGAAAATTTTAAAAACTGTACTGTGTGATACAGGCACTGCAGCAAAGGTAAATATGAAATGCAACTCTTCCAGTAACTCATCAATTGCAGAGCTCGGTACATGTGACAAAGTCTCTAATTTCACAAGGACTGATGCCAATGTTTTTATCATTGTGTCCTGCAAGTTCTCATTTTCTGCATCAGCTTTAATCAAATTGTCACAATCTAAATCAGAAGCTATTTCAGCAGTTGAATGCTTTTCAGATAGTTGATGCTCACCATTTGTATCACATCCTTTCAATAGTCCAACTTTAAAGTCTTTTATAGTGCAATGTGCATGCTTCCTATTCTTATGGGATTTAAAAGTAGCATATATATTGGTTTGAAAATAACACTTTTCAAACATACAAGTTACTGTTTCATAACTCCTCAGATGGTTGTTTACATGAGAAAAGTACTCTCTACTAGATGCTATTTCACTTCCTGGACACAAAAGGCATGTCAATATTACTTGTTCTGTTGTCCTTAAATGTAACGCATCAACATGACATCGACTCAAATGAGTTTTGAGTGCATTCCATGTTTTGAATGAGCATGGGCATTCATAGTATGTGCATGGATATCTTGAGTGTCCCTGACCATAATTGCCATGGTTCAATTTATAGTGTTTTAGTAATTGGTACCTTGTAGATTCACTTTCAGAACACTGTTTGCACCTCCACATTCAGAGCCTAAAAAAAAGACGAAAGTGTTAATGATACATAGTACCTTACAAATCTATAGCAATTATATTTGAGCCACTGGCTCATCTTATGATGGATGCATCCCATCATAAGACAATTACTGAATACATCTGAAATCTACACATTGTACAGCTTGCCTTAATAAAAACATTTAATGTAAAGTGAAATTAGTTTTTAAGGTTAAAAAAATTGCTACCCTAAAAACATCTTAAAATTTGTATGTAGTTTCATGGACTGCACTAAAAGCAGCCACAGAAAATGTAGCAGAGTTCTGCACAGGTTCTGCATTGTAGCATTCCCACACCCAGAGTATTTAACATGGTTTCAGTAACAGACACAGGGATGCCATCACATGTATGGTCAAAAAAGAGCGGTAATCAAAGCCCTCGCCCCACGCCAAATATCCACCAAGCCCTGCATAGCAAAAACTCCAGTGTTAAATGAACACCCTCAGTGTTTATATAGGTCAACTGGATCTATATAAACACTGAGAGAGTTAATTTAACACTGGACCTTTTGCTGAGTGCCATCCCCAGCCCACCCCAGAGTAAAATGTCAAAATACACAACACTAGTTTGGAATATTCAATTTCATTTTTTGTTCCAAAACAAACTCTTCTTCCTGGCCACCTCCTGCAACGTATCCAGGGCCTTCCGTCTGGCTCCATTCAATTCCTTATCAATATGTTTGATATCTTTTTTCAATTTTCTTAAAAAAGAGACAGTATAAATGTGTGTTTGACTGCATGGACCTTGATTGTAGTTTCAAGACCAATTCCAAAAAATACACAGCAAGAAACACTAGTGGTTCACGCTTGTACCACGCATACTGCTGTTTTGGCGCTCAGTGTTCTGATTTGCTTATTTCCTATTTAGCCTACTTATTTCCTATTTACTTGTTTGGTGGAAGCAATCCAGAATTACTGTTGGTGAAATTATAATCAGACCCTCTCAGACACCCATCCCACATAAACTCTTAGGATCTGAACGATTGACACAAGTCACCCAAACTGACGTGAAAAAAGTGTGAGGTGCCGAAATGCGCGCCGTTTGCATCCCTACAGTAGGCTGGACAGATGATTTTTTTAACAACGCTTTTCCGGGATGAAATTTAGTTCATTGTATCCGTCGTGGACTGCAGTTTCATAATATTACCTTATATCCAAGTTGCTTGCCGTAGTTTTAACGTAATCGCGAAAAAACAGGCCTTATTTCAGGTACTTTTTCACCCTGCTCTGTGTGCATTGCTACAAAAAATGAAAATTCAGTCTTTGTATTGTAACTGTACTTTTCTCGAGAATAGCCCAACTCTATTGAGCGCAGTGGCACAGATTTGCTACAGAACACGTTCGGAACTTTCTAAGATTCTAAACCATCAACTACGTCACAATGGCAAATTTACTAGCCTCAGCAAGGGCGCCTTTTACCTCACCATTCAATTTCAATAAGAGGGCTACTGACAGACCTCCTCCAATGTCTATCGGGGTTTTGCATTGTGAAAATACAAAACATTTTAGCTTTCTGGTACCTAGCCACCAAAAGCAAGATATTTTCCTTTTATGGTTAAGTATTCAGAAGTGTTAAACGTTACTTAAACCTAAAGTAAACTTGTCTTTATTATTATTTTAGACCAAAAATATCAGTTCTTTGTCAGTTGGTGTTGAATAGGATAATTCAGGATCTCATATCCTTAGTAATAAATGAATAGGATAAATCAGGACTTATCTTAAGCTAGAGTAATATCTTCTCTTTTTTAAATGTAATATTCAAACCATTTTAAAACACTGAAAACATGCAGTATGTCTAAACATGAAACATATTTTTATTAATGATTTGGCTCGTGTTTAACCCCCCCCCCCATACCTGTGTATATTAACCAATTTTTCTTAATATTCGCAGCCCTACTTGAGTTTTTTTGCTTAAATAAAGACATACGCTCACCTAAAGGATTATTAGGAACACCATACTTATACTGTGTTTGACCCCCTTTCGCCTTCAGAACTGCCTTAATTCTATGTGGCATTGATTCAACAAGGTGCTGAAAGCATTCTTTAGAAATGTTGGCCAATATTGATAGGATAGCATTTAGCAGTTGATGGACATTTGTGGGATGCACATCCAGGGCACGAAGCACCCGTTCCACCACATCCCAAAGATGCTTAATTGGGTTGAGATCTGGTGACTGTGGAGGCCATTATAGTACAGTGAACTCATTATCATGTTCAAGAAACCAATTTGAAATGATTCAAGCTTTGTGACATGGTGCATTATCCTGCTGGAAGTAGTCGTCAGATGATGGGTACATGGTGGCCATAAAGGGATGGACATGGTCAGAAACAATGCTCAGGTAGGCCGTGGCATTTAAACAATGCCTAATTGGCACTAAGGAGCCTAAAGTGTGCCAAGAAAACATCCCCCATAACATTACACCACCAACACCAGCCTGCACAGTGGTAACAAGGCATGATGGATCCATGTCCTCATTCTGTTTATGCCAAATTCTGACTCTACCATCTGAATGTCTCAACAGAAATCGAGACTCATCAGACCAGGAAACATTTTTCCAGTCTTCAACTGTCCAATTTTGGTGTGCTCTAGTGGAGATGAGTGGTACCCGGTGGGGTCTTCTGCTGTTGTAGCCCATCTGCCTGTGTGTTGTGGCATTACAAATGCTTTGCTGCATACCTCGGTTGTAACAAGTGGTTATTTCAGTCAAAATTGCCCTTCTATCAGCTTGAAGCAGTTGGCCCGTTCTTCTCTGACCTCTAGCATCAACAAGGCATTTCCGCCCACAGGACTGCCGCATACTGGATGTTTTTCCCTTTTCACACCATTCTTTGTAAACCCTAGAAATGGTTGTGCGTGAAAATCCCAGTAACTGAGCAGATTGTGAAATACTCAGACCGGCCCTTTTGGCACCAAAAACCATGCCACGCTCAAAATTGCTTAAATCACCTTTCTTTCCCATTCTGACATTCAGTTTGGAGTTCAGGAGATTGTCTTGACCAGGACCACACCCCTAAATGCATTGAAGCAACTGCCATGTGATTGTTGAGTAGATAATTGCATTAAAGAGAAATTGACCGGGTGTTCCTAATAATCCTTTAGGTGAGTGTACTTCTCAATATCAATACTTACTCAATTACTTACAGCAGTGGTTCACAAACCAAGTACCACTTTTGATCAAGCTAAAATAAAGTACCATATAAGCCACTGTCTCTCAGTAAATACAGAAATAAATCAATAGCACCATTTTATGACCATGTAGGTGAAAATATTTTAGTTATGTTAGGCTTACGGTAGTAAATTTTGTTGCAAACACAATCCATTGTGCACAACAAATTACCAATGATTTTCTTTAGGTTCTGCTACTTCTTTCTTTAGGTGCCTTTTATTTGTGTTAATGTGTTGTGACACAGTTGTTTTTGTGACACAGGTGTGTTTGAGAACCACTTTCTTAGTGTATCAATTACCAAGAGCGCTTAAACCATGGGAGGACTGCAACACACCTGATAACCCAAAAAACTTCCATTTTATTCATAAGAATATCACAGAAATTAATTAATGACTTCAATGTCTAAAAAGGGGTTGCTGGTTTGGTTCACTGCACTCAACTCTACTCCCAATTCTTTCATGCCTTGAGATCCTGTCACCATGAACTCAAGAGAAACAACATGACAGTTCAATGAACTGGAGTTGAGCATGTTCAAAGCTTCTCAGTTATTAGACT
>JACXGM010025701.1:0-15191 GCA_016801145.1 Umbra pygmaea | reverse complement strand
CGGCCGTCCCTCTAAACTTTCAGCTCATACAAGGAGAAGACTGATCAGAGATGCAGCCAAGAGGCCCATGATCACTCTGGATGAACTGCAGAGATCTACAGCTGAGGTGGGCGAGTCTGTCCATAGGACAACAATCAGTCGTATACTGCACAAATCTGGCCTTTATGGAAGAGTGGCAAGAAGAAAGCCATTTCTGAAAAATATCCATAAAAAGTGTTGTTTAAAGTTTGCCACATGCCACCTGGGAGACACACCAAACATGTGGAAGAAGGTGCTCTGGTCAGATGAAACCAAAATCGAACTCTTTGGCAACAATGCAAAACGTTATGTTTGGCGTAAAAGCAACACAGCTCATCACCCTGAACACACCATCCCCACTGTCGAACATGGTGGTGGCAGCATCATGGTTTGGGCCTGCTTCTCTTCAGCAGGGACAGGGAAGATGGCTAAAATTGATGGGAAGATGGATGGAGCCAAATACAGGACCATTCTGGAAGAATTAACCTGATGGAGTCTGCAAAAGACCTGAGACTGGGACAGAGATTTGCATTCCAACAAGACAATGATCCAAAACATAAAGCAAGATCTACAATGGAATGGTTCTCAAATAAACATATCCAGGTGTTAGAATGGCCAAGTCAAAGTCCAGACCTGAATCCAATCAAGAATCTGTGGAAAGAACTGAAAACTGCTGTTCACAAACGCTCTCCATCCAACCTCACTGAGCTCGAGTTGTTTTGCAAGGCGGAATGGGCAAACATTTCAGTCTCTCGATGTGCAAAACTGATAGAGACATACCCCAAGCGACTTACAGCTGTAACCACAGCAAAAGGTGGCGCTACAAAGTATTAACTTAACTTAATTATTTTGCACGCCCAATTTTTCAGTTTTTTATTTGTTAAAAAAGTTTGAAATATCCAATAAATTTCGTTCCACTTCATGATTGTTTCCCAGTTGTTGTTGATTCTTCACAAAAAATTACAGTTTCATATCTTTATGTTTGAAGCCTGAAATGTGGCAAAAGGTCGAAATGTTCAGGGGGGCCGAATACTTTCGCAAGGCACTGTATATACTGTGATACTATATTGGATAGTAATTGAATTCATCAACATAGTTGTATTAATTTGCTCATTGCTGGCTTGTATTTTAGGATAGCGTAGAACATAGAATGTGAAACCAACAATTCACCATCAGAATCCTTGGTCCTCTACTGAATTAAACATCAGCCAGGTAGAACACATGCTATAAAGTGGAGTTTCATACGTTGCCTTATAGCAATAGTTGGATTCTGTTTTTTTTATAATTCAAAGTTTTGACTGGAAAATGGTTTTTGAATGTGTGTGCTGCTGCCATAATAATCACCTTTAGAGCATTTAGGGTTAACTGTCATGCTCAAGGACATAATAATGTTGTTTACCTTGTCAGATCAGGAATAAGATTTATAAAGGGCACCTTAACTTTGTTCCTGTGTTGGGGGATTAATCACTTAATTCACAGGGCATACTGATGCCATTTCTGTACGTCATATTCCTTATCTCTAACATTATTTGTCAGCCCAAAAAATGTTTAGTAGTTGCTGAACTACCATAAAAAATCAAATCAGATAATGTACTGTAACTGAATCGTCTGTAACTATTTCTTAAATGTGCACAATACAACTTTTGCAGTTAAAGCAATAAAATTAAAGTAGACAATCATCAAGTAGTATGATTTCAAAATTCTTGTTTACATAGGTCCTAGTTTGATATTGTTTTTGGAAGATAAGTGTGCTTGAGAAAATGTGGACCATTTTTTGTGTCCTCGTAATTCAATTCATAATATTCTGTAATGGTGATAGAACTGCACACATATTCATTGTTAATACTGCTACTGATGCTAAGTCTTTCAGAATTCTCTTAATTACATGTGTGGTGCATACTGTATGCATTAGTGAGTGTGTGGTGCTCATCGGGTGTCGCTATGGGACGGGTGGTGATGAGTCTGGGAGGGAAGAATCACAGTATACTCACTACAAAAAACTAGACTACACCACTGTCGAGCAGGTATATCTCCGTATGGTTCCGTCAGCAATTAGACTGTTGAATGAGAGGGACAGTTCGAAAATGTAGGATCCGGGGTATTTTATTGTGGGTTACAAGCATCTGTATGGTGCAATGAATGTACAGTATTTGTGTAGGTATGTGTGTATATACCTGAGTGTATGGATGCATATATACAGTGGAGAGAACAAGTGTTTGATACACTGCCGATTTTGCAGGTTTTCCTACTTACAAAGCATGTAGAGGTCTGCAATTATCCTAGGTACACTTCAACTGTGAAAGACGGAATCCACAAAAAATCTAGAAAATCACATTGTATGATTATTAAATAACTAATTTGCATTTTATTTTTTGACAAGTATTTGATCATCTAACAACCAGTAAGAATTCTAGCTCTCACAGACCTGTTCGTTTTTCTTTAAGAAGCCCTCCTGTTCTCCACTCATTACCTGTGTTAACTGCACCTGTTTGAACTTGTTACCTGTATAAAAGACACCTGTCCACACACTCAATCAAACAGACTCCAACATCTCCACAATGGCCAAGACCAGAGAGCTGTGTAAGGACATCAGGGATAAAATTGTAGACCTGCACAAGGCTGGGATGTGCTACAGGACTATAGGCAAGCAGGTTGCCCAAGTAAAAAAAGTATATTTAAATGTACTTGAAATGTATTTTATTTATCCTAAATATACTTCTAATATATTATTTTGGTATGTATATTTTGAAAGTATACTTTAAATATACTTAAATACATTGAATACATACTTATGGTTAAACATAAGTATACTAGAAGTATAATACTGGAGTATAATTTCAATATACTTTTTTTTTACTTGGGTGAGAAGGCAACAACTGTTGGTGCAATTATTAGAAAATGGCAGAAGTTCAAGATGTTGGTCAATCTCTCTCAGTCTGGGGCTCCATGCAAGATCTCACCACGTGGGACAATGATGATGAGGAAGGATCATCCCAGAACTACACAGCAGGACCTGGTCAATGACCTGAAGAGAGCTGGGACCACAGTCTCAATGAAAACCATTAGTAACACATTACGCCGTCATGGATTTAAATCCTGCCAGCCACGCAAGGTCCCCCTGCTCAAGCCAGCGCATGTCCAGGCCTGTCTGAAGTTTTCCACTGACCATCTGGATGATCCAGAGGAGGAATGGGAGAAGATCATGTGGTCCGATGGGACAAAAGTAGAGCTTTATGGTCTAAACTCCACACGCCGTGTTTGGAGGAAGAAGAAGGATGAGTACAACCCCAGGAACACCATCCCAACCATGAAGCATGGAGGTTTAAGAAGATACTTTTCTGCAAAGGCAACAGGACGACTGCACCGTATTGAGGGGAGGATGGATGGGGCCATGTATCGCAAGATCTTGGCCAACAACCTCCTTCCCTCAGTACAAGCATTGAAGATGGGTCGTGGCTGGGTCTTCCAGCATGACAATGACACAAAACACAAAGCCATGGCAACTAAGGAGTGGTCCGTAAGAAGCATCTCAAGGTCTTGGAGTGGCCTAGCCAGTCTGCAGTGCTGAACCCAATAGTGACAGCCCCGAAACCTGAAGGGTCTGGAGAAGGTCTGTATGGAAGAGTGGGTCAAAATCCCTGCTGCAGTGTGTGCAAATCTGGTCAAGAACAGGGTGGGAAATTAGCACCCACCACCCGCCAAATGTGGATGCTTTTTAACATTGGCGGGTAACTTTTTCTAATCTACCAGCCACTCTGATGGGTGAATTGTTCAACTTATAATATGTTTATTTATTTTGTATTGGGCTACTTTAAGCATTACTCTTTTCGGATTGGAGATAAATGCGTTTGACTAAAATGCAGAAGCTTAATCATTAACAAAGAAAGACACTCTTCTGTAGAGGTGCATATTTGAGTGGGTATCGCACGCAGTGCTATTGCCTGTGAGAAGGCCCACCTTGAGCTCCGGTACCATGATATACACTGCACAAAAATAATAGGGAACACTTAAACAACACAATGTAACTCCAAGTCAATCACACTTCTTTGAAAGCACACTGTCCACTCAGGAAGCAATACTGATTGACAATCAATTTCACATGCTGTTGTGCAAATTGAACAGAGAACAGGTGGAAATTATAGGCAATTAGCAAGACACCCCCAATAAAGGTGGTGACCACAGACCACGTCTCAGTTCCTATGCTTCCTGGCTGATGTTTTTGTCACTTTTGAATTCTGGCGGTGCTTTCACTCTAGTGGTAGCATAAGACAGAGTCTACAACCCACATAAGTGGCTCAGGTAGTGCAGCTCATGCAGGATGGCACATCAATGCGAGCTGTGGCAAGAAGGTTTGCTGTGTCTGTCAGCATAGTGTCCAGAGCATGGGGGCGCTACCAGGAGACAGGCCAGTACATCAGGAGAAGTGGAGGAGGCCGTAGGAGGGCAACAACCCAGTAGCAGGACCGCTACCTACCCTGCAAAATGACCTCCAGCAGGCCAAAAATGTTTAGGTGTCCACTCAAACGGTTAGAAACAGACTCCTTGAGTTAGGTATGAGGGCCCGACGTCCACAGGTGGGGGATGTGCTTACAGCCCAACACCATGCAGGACGTTTGGCATTTTCCAGGGAACACCAAGATTGGCAAATTTGCCACTGGCGCCCTGTGCTCTTCACAGATGAAAGCAGGTTCACACTGAGCACATGTTACAGACATGACAGAGTATGGAGACGACGTGGAGAATGTTCTGCTTCCTGCAACATCCTCCAGCATGACCGGTTTGGCGGTGGGTCAGTAATGGTGTGAGGTGGCATTTCTTTGGGGGGACGCACAGCCCTCCATGTGCTCACCAGAGGTAGCCTGACTGCCATTAGGTACCGAGATGAGATCCTCAGACCCCTTGTGAGACCATATGCTGATGCGGTTGGCCCTGGGTTCTGCCTAATGCAAAACAATGCTAGACCTCATGTGGCTGGAGTGGTTACTTACTGGAATGGTTACAAGAAGCGTTGAGATTTTGTTAACAACATAATGCAGTGGGTCCAATTTTAAAAGGGCAAACTGGAATAGTAATTTGTTTTAATAATAAAAAAATTGTACAGCTTATATAGCACTTTTCAAGAACCCAAAGCACTTTACACAGAGGGGGAAAGCACACCTCATCCACCACCAATGTGTAGCAATCACCTGGGTGATGCACGGCAGCCATTTTGCGCCAGAATGCTCACCACACATCAGCTATCAAGTGGCAAGATGAATAGTTATATATGCCAATTTGGAAGGAAGGGGATTATTAGGTGGCCGTGATTGAGGTGAGGCCTTGTTGGGAATTTGGCCATGACACCGGGGTTAACACCCCTACTCTTACGATAAATGCCATGGGATTTTTAATGACCACAGAGAGTCAGGACACCCACTTTTAACATCCTATCAGAAAGACAGCACCCTAAGCAAGGCAGATGTCCCCATCACTGCCCTGGGGCATTGGGATTGATCTTTAGACCAGAGGGAAGAGTGCCCCCTACTGGCCCCCCAACACCACTTCCAGCAGCACTGGTCTCCCATCCAGGGACTAACCAGGCCCAATCCTGCTTAGCTTTAGAAGCAAACCAGCAGGGCAATACAGGGCTCTATGCGGAATGATTGATACTAAAATATAGCCAATTATACTTATCAAACAGAGGGAATTAGAAATAAAGGCCTACCTCTAAAAGAAGCCTGCTTCAAGTAAAAGCCTGTTACCTTCTGCAGTTAAGGTAAGTTAAGGCCCCGGTTTTTATTTGACGAATTACGGTATCAATATAGAGTTTATAAACCACTAGAGCTACAGCTTAGTTTCTGATCCTGAGAGGATCAATGACACCTTCACGTCTTTATATTCCTCACATCTGAGTTCCCATCAGACACCACCAATATGGCTCAGTTTTTGGATGCCTTGGAAAGTCCCACAGTTCCTGTTGATGCTGCAGCCATTAAGAGGTTGTTGAGTCTACCAAATCTATGCAGAGCAGCAAAGCTATAGGTCCAGTAGGTTTTCAACTGAGTTCTTTAAGATATTCCAAACCCAGCTGGCTGTCTTACTATTATCAATGTTTTTACGAGTCACTGGAACTTGGTGTGACCCTAGTACAAGCATTAATAGCAATTCTTCTTTAGAAGGGTAAGGACCTCACCTCTTGTTCTTCATTCAGGCCCCTTACCCTCCATAATGTTGATGTGAAAGTGCTTGTGAAGTTGATAGTGAAGTGTCTTGAAGTAGTCTTACCAGTCAGGCTTTCTCAAGAGTAAACAATACTTTTTTAACATCCGGACCTTGTTCAACATTACAGTACCTCTTGAGTTGAAGCACTACTGTAGATTACTGTAGATTTAATTAGGAAATTCCAAACTTTATTATTTTAGACCTCAGTAGAGTGTTTAACATGTTGTATCTTTTCGAGGGGGGTTCTTCCATACCAGTGGAACATGCAATTGCAGTATTCCCAGCACTGCCATTGCCAATCCCATCCGGCACTGAACCAGCACAGAAGGCACATTTCCATGTTCTTACGGTGAGTATTTTAAGCAATGACTTTAAAAGCTTTCCACCCTATTACAATGTTTGAATGACCATGGCTTTCATACACAAAACCATCAAGGGTCTACAATAACTTCAACCCTTAAAATCTATTTAAAATCAAGCAAACAATTGTTCATTGTGATATTCATTGCTCATTGTTTGAAATAGTCAAGAATTATGCATACCCTTGATTCTCATGGGTATGAAAGGCATGATCATTCAAACTATGATGTGAAATATTACTAGAGTATTAAATGAAATGTGTTACTTGTTTTCTATTGTTTCCTAATATTCTACATTGATTATTTTGTTATCTAGACCTCAGAAGTTCCCAATGCCCTCCTCCGCTGACTCCACTTTCCAGTCCAGTCTTGCTTGTTAGTCCCATAGGCACAACCCCAGTGACAACATTTGAAAAAGAGATTTATATAAGGGGCCTCTGTACCTCATGGCCTACTACTATGCCCTTCACTTGAACTACTGTAGTCTAAGTCTATTGCCACACCTTTGTCTGTGTTGCAAACCAAGGTGCTGGGAGATGACATGCAGGGAGCCCATAATCACACGAAATACGTTCTGACTAAACTATTTTGCAAATCAAAAATATGTTAAATATATAGATGGTATAAGAGGGTCACTTTAGTTTGTAGTGAACTAAATTTAACATCCGAATAACGTTAAATATGAACACATGAAGATCATGACGTAGCACGTAAGTAGCATAGATTTTGCTTCGGTGGGTGTTGAGGATGGTGGACGGGCGTATAAATATGTGACTTTCATGCTGGTGTTCGCGAGTTCAAATCCAGACAAACACTTTGTGTTTTTTGTTCTCCATTGTAGCGTGATGCAGACAGGTGATTCTCAGTCTTTTGTGATGCTAACCCTTACCTTAATCCTAACTTAATCCTAACTCAGTAATGTCATGCCTAACTTTAACCATTAGTGACGTCATGCCTAACTTTAACCCTAACCTTAACCATATATAATTTTGAACGCTATGGAATGTATGGAATGTGTGGAATGTTCTCACATGAATCCAGGAAATTAAATGTGCAGGGGAAACATAATAGAAGGACGCATATAGCCTAATAGCAAAATGTGCACCTGAAATGTAAAAACACCACAAATATGTTGTCATATAACGTAATTCATGTTTTCGAAATAGTTCCTGAGAACATAATTTGGGAGTTCTGAGCTGTACAATTGCATGCAGGATGTAACCATTTGCTTAAGAAAGTCATGCCTGAATTGCAAGCGTTCATCGAGTAAGTAGATAATCCCATGTGTTGTTTGTTGAAACATGTAGGTCACATTTTATTACTGAGCATCACTGAAATTGAGATGGAGAGATGGTACAGGCATTTTTACAGTATAGACCAATTACCATATACTAGAGGCTGTTTTATTTTGTTTTTGAGGTATTGGCTGTAAGGAACTGTGTCCATTTCTTTAGAGGAAAAATAAACTTGTTGCAGCTTTTATTTCAAAATCAAATATGAATGTTCTGATATGCTCTGGAATATAATCATGCTTTTGTAAATGAAGACCCTGAACGTGAGAATTCTGGCATGCTGCTTATTTTAAGACAAAGTAGCTTATATTGCTTTTTTTCTGTTTTGAGAAATGTAATGTCATGCTAAGATAGGATAAAACACATGCTTAATTATAAGATAAAAACTCCCAAAGTAGGTCGAATTGACTAAAAAATAAACTCATTTTAAGGAATTATGTCTAAAATAACTAGTTTTCAAGTGCTTGTAAATAGCTGAACTTGCTTATTTTGAAGCATTTTTATTTAGTTTTAGGATAAATCTATGATTTTCAGTGGCAAGAATTTTCTGCTAATTTCAAGAATTCTTGGCAAGCAGAAATTGCTTACCTCATTTGCAGAGATATTTGCTTGATAAAGGACAATTTGACTATATTTAAGACGATTAAACTTTTTTCAAGATGGGCATTTTTTGCAATGCAGCCACAGTGTATTTATTGAGCTAAACTTACCTCATTTGCAATGATGTATAAAGTATTTGTAGGCTACATGCGTATAAGTGTAATAAAATTAATCACATATTTGTTAGTAGTATCGGATATTGTATGATAATATTGCCAATAATACAAAGAAATATTGGTTACCTACTGCTTAAATCCATAGCCTGCTCCTGTAAACATTCTGTCCCTTAATAGCCCCTTTTTCCTCCATGGTGCTTGTCTTGCGGTTCCATTAATCCAATCCAGTCAGTTTACCCCAGATTTATGGACCAGTCTAAGTATATATTTAGCAAGTCCTACATTCCACTTTGTGTCTGTCTTTTTCCTCTGAAGAACATATTATAGATAGGTGCGACGCTCTGGACATGTTGTTTGGTGAGGGTTTTTTCTTTTTTTCACGGAAGAGTTTAACCATCAATCTGCCAGGGATCTCTGACCGCTGGCAATACGTAGATTTCCCACGCCAATAAAAAGTTAAATATTCACAAGGGAGAAATAATAGGTTTTGAATTAGATTTAAAATAACCTACCTGGAATGAATGGACTAATTTAATACAACTTAAAAACAACTTCTAAGCATACAGAAATAGTTAACTTCTGATTTGATTTACCTTGAAGTTAATGTTTGACTGCTAGCCATCCTCCTTCACACAGGATTGATTTATGGGAGTTCTCTGAATTAGTAGGCTATGAAATAGGATATGTACGTACAGGAATTTGTTTTAAAACAAGACAAACCGGTATGCAAGTATAACAGGGGAATTATGCAAATTCTGTGCCCTAATTTGACACTTTTTACATTGCAGTCATTTTGCAGATGCTCTTATCAGTAAGTACAGAGCAGGGACATTCCCCCTGGAGCAACTTAAGTAAAGTGCCTTATACACAATGACATTTGGCACAGTCAGGAATCGAACCAGTATCCTTACAACTACCGGTACAAGGCTGCTCGCTAACCACTGAGCCATCTTACTCCCTCAACTCACACAGAACATACATTTACAGTACATATGCTGTCATAGAATATTTGTTCGGCAGAATATTTCTAATGTAACAGAATCTACCACATTGTATTTCCTTGCTGTGAAATGGCCTTTGGACATATCAACATGGGCCTAGTTCTGCATTTGGCACGCATTCTCTATGCTATCCACTTCACTTCTACTACACACTGCCAACTATGATGAAATTACGATTGAATAAAAAAGAAATGCTGGATGGTTAGATAGGAATATGTTTCTTTAAATATCATTATATGATAATTTGATAATAGCAATAATTTGCCATATTTGAAACTCTAACCTGACCGACATACATTACTGATTTGGCTGTCACTACAACCATATTGTCAGGGCTCTAGACCCAGGCAATTCTTGGTTAGATTTCTGGGAAATACCCCACTATTTTTCTCTACTCCTCTTTGTCCTGTTCTCTTTCATCCCAGAAGCCCAGTCGCTAGTAGAAAACTAAAAAGTAGAAAACAAATGTGACCACAAATTTTATTCACGCCATAAGGAAAAAACATAGATCGAGGGGAAGAAAAGTAAATAAGGGGTTCCTGTCAAAATATCTTAAGGAGTGTTTGAGTGTGTCTTTCAGCACCGTTGCACAATCACTAATTTTTGTTTGTGTGTGTGTGTTGTACATATAGCAGATTTGTTTCTCTACAGCAACATATGGAACAATTTAATTTAGTGCCTTGTTCAAGGGTGCAGTGACATTTTTTTTTACTGTCGGCTTGGTATTACAACAACCTTTCATTTACTGGCCTAGTTCTCTTGACCAGTATTTGCTGCATTATTCACAATTACTGTAGCTTTGTTTGTGTGTATCCATGTGTATGCTTTAATCAATAATAGCTGTCTGTGAGTGTGTGTTGTTAAGGCGATCTCCATGGCAACACCAAGCTATGAGTATAAAAGGCTGGTCCCCTCTTTATTCAGGCGCTTTGTTTCTCCTATCTGCTATTCTCACACTCTGTTTCTCTTGCTCTTTTTCTCCTGCCAACTTACCTAGCACACCACATTAATTTTGAACATGAAAAAGCAACCAATACAAAGCAGGAGATAAATACAAGAATACAATGGAGCTATGGCTAACATCTCCCACTCCGTTGAGCAGAGCCCCCGGTAAAGGCAGCTTGCATTGTCATCACTCTGCTAGGGTGTTTGGAAGACATCTTTGGTCTGTCAAAGGAGTGGATCTACCAGTTGGATTTATTTGTGCCCTTGAGAAGGATATAGATGGACAGTGGGTGATTTTCTCAGTGTTCTTCTAATAAGGTTATCTGAACATGTGTCCTTTGTGTTGGGATCTCAGAAGTGTTTTATATGATATTGCGAATGCACCTGTTACATTGCTTCAACACTTGGTTCGAGAATTTTCGCATTATTATGGATTCATAGCCAGTACTTTCTGAGTATTTTGACTTTTTTTTATTTTGATGAAAAATACAAAAACATGATTGCATTACAATGGTGATAGTATAATACTGTGCTTTAAATACATTCAACCCAAATTATGAGCTGCTAATAATGTCACGGACACCATCTGATCTGGATGGAAGAGAAAATAACATGGAGCCCCTGGTTGAGGAGGAGGAAGAGGCAGAACCGGAACATGACAGAGAAGATGAGGATCATGGTGATTCGGGTACAACCCCCCTATGCCCATCTTGTATGCGTGCTTTTAACATTGCCCTTCTCCTACCCTGCTCTCACACCCTCTGTGGGCGCTGTGTAGCGGGTGGAGAAAACATTTGCCATGGTCCCCGTGGTGCCACAGGCTCTGCCCACCAGCGCGCCAGTCCCAGCACTTGTGAAGTGCTGTGCCCATGCTGTCACCACTCTGTGGATCTGCCGTGCTGGGACTGGGCATCTGCGACATGCTGCCTGCCTCCCAACCCCACGCTTACCCCAGGGTGGATAGCCAGAAGAGCTAGATATCAGATGGAAGGAGGGAAGATTCTTTCGCTACAGGTAACAATCCATTTTTCAGGTAGATTCACAATTCTTATGGATGCTCAACCTTTTTATCTCCCTTTTAATCATTGAGTAGATACAGGTCATGACCCTCACTAAGACAGCTTTCTTTCCTTTTGACCCCAACTCATTCTACCTACAGGGAGTTCCATTGAGCAAGGATATCATGGATATTACAGATTCCAGCACTGATATCTATGGTGAGTGAGAGGGCTCAGGGCCGTGCACAGACATGTTGGGGGGCATTAGGTCATGTTAAAAAAAAGGGCACCCTACACATACATGCATGCATAGACACACACACACACACACACACACACCCTTTCCATGTGTCCATTATTCCCATTTCCCAATCTTGCCACAAATCCATTTATAATCACATACTATGTTTCTGAACTTACTTAGTTCAGTCTCTTCTAACACACTATTCCTTTAAGAAAGCACCAATTAAAATTTTTATTTTTATTTATTTTTATTTTTATTAAAGTAATATAATTCAGTCAGGGTGTGTGTTCAGTTGATCAGACCAATTTCTTACAAGTAGGCTTGTATAGACAAACTGCCTAAAGGTGACACAGGGTTGTAAGCGATTCCCAACCCTGACTATGCCAAATGTCGTTGTGTCCTTGAGAAAGGCACTTTATTCTATGTTGCTCAAGATGGATGTCCCTGTTTTCACTGTGAGTTGCTATGGATAAGAGCATATATTAAATTACTAAAATGTAAAATATAAAAAAAGGCCAACCATTTATTCATTTGGACTATTCTACTAATATCCTCATCCTAACAAGTGTTGTTGTTTGAACAATGCATTTGTATTCCTTAATAAAACAGTGCAAAGACGTAAACATGACATTCTCAGTAATTTTACTCAGGGCTGTTGAAAGTAATCCTGTCCCCTATGAAAATATGCATGTCTGGGCCCCCATCTTAAATATATTGATATTCTTTGTCTTCGAATACCAGATTGTTTTTTGAAATTGTGTCTCGCTAACTAATTGAACACCTATGCCAAGCTATTTCAACCAAAACTATATTGAACAAAGCTAGAAAAGCAATTTCAAAGTAGATACTGAGTTACAGTTGATATAAAGACATCAGTCTGAGACAAAATAAAAGCATCTTGCAAAAATCTCACTGATGTTACAGACCAGTTTATGTGGAAATTTGTGAAAATTATATATTGAACAACAATAGAAATTCTATATTTACAATGTTACCTGGTGCATATGTATTCACATCATTAATAACACTAATGTAGGACGTCATTGAAATTGTTGCATTTTGTGTCTATGTTTGTTTAGTATAAAAAGAAAAAAGCTACATCATGCACCACTAACATGGCAGATTATTATATTATGTACGTTAATAAACCAATGTTTCAAATAACTACAAAAACAGGATAATGAGCCACAAGAGTGGTTTCATAAGTGTTGACCAGTCTTTCCTACTCATTTGCCTTACCTCTCTATCCTGGTTTATTCTCCTATTTGTTGACTGCTACAGTGCTTTTATTCTGTCCTTCTGCACTACCTGCCTCTGACTGGCTGGCAGCACTTTCTGCAGAGGAGGATAGGCAAATGCAGTGTTTATTAATGTGCACATTATGACAACTAAACCATAATTAGTAGCATATGGAATAATCTGATTCTGGAAAAGCCATGGGATTGACTGTTGGATAGCTATCTAATTTGCACTGAAATATTTAGTGACATTCACCACAAAACATATGTTTTGAATTGTATACACCAATGTTAAGAGGAAGATCAGCTTTAAAACGATGTGTAACTTGTGTATCAACTCCTAATATTGAGCTCAGTAGAGAAAGTTAATGAAGATAGCTACCCAGATCAGCTGAGAAAAGGCCACCGTTCGTTGATCATTCTCAGCGCGATGTACAATACACAGCGTACATCTGCGTGTCGCAAACTAAGCTCTCCTGTTCAACATTTTACAACAGTCAAACTCAAATGCACTTACGGAGTTTTTGACCAGCGAATGTGTGCAAATGTGCATTTTGTCCGTCATTAAAACGGCGCCGGAATAACACCGGCGGCATCACATTACATTTTCATCAACAGGTTACAAATACAAACTAGTTAGTTGTAAATATATGGGCACTCAGTTTTTCCTGTTGTAAAAAACATTTGGCCAAAATCTCATTTTATAAAAGATGAAATGCTACTGTGTGCACAGGCTTTAAGTTCAGGCTATGTATTGGCCATAGGAAGTGCTAGACCTCTCTCTCAGGCTCAGGTCCCACATGTCTTAGTCAGACATCAAATAAATAATATATTGCCTTTATAGACATAGGGTTTAGTACTTATTCGCAAAAACAAGATCGTTTTTTACCCTTGCAAAAATTGGTTCAGCTCCTGTCCACTGTGCGGCTGCTGCGGAACTTCAGTGCATTTAGTTAAGATAGAGGGGGCAGAGTTATCAGTTTTACTGACAGTTTGAGGATCGAACAAGATTTACACAAGCTCTTTTTAAGAACTCTAAATATTTGTAAAACAGACAGACAGATGTAAAAGGTGACAAATAGCATTGATTTATTGAAGATGAAATAAACACCACCACAAAAAAAAAGGGCACTTTTTAGTGTGAGGGCAAAAAGGGCATGTGCTTTGCACAGGTTGAGCCCTATCTGTGCACGTGCCTGAGGGCTGTTTGTAATTTTTAAGGGAATGCCCTGTTTAATTCTTCTAGGTTGATCGACGATCATCATCATGAAAGCGTTAAATCTCCCAAACCGTGTATGCTAATAAGTTGTGTTTCATCCATGTAAGTTACTTCCAGCCAGAGATATCGCGTCTCCAAGTTGGGCCCTTTTCGACAAGTTTAATTTGACTAATTAAAAATATCACAGACAGGAGGTAGGCAGTGAAAATGACTAAATAACATTTCTGCATGGATGTATCACATTGCTCTAAAACAACTTATTTTTTAGGGGGAATGGCTGGGGTTTCAAACTTATAGAAAAATTGTGAAAATGTGTACATACAGTGTTGTATTTCCTTATTTGTATGTTCCCCAAACTTTGTCCCACTGGTTCCCAAGTTCTGGAGGCATGCCAATATAGATTATATAGTCCTACAAGGTATACATATATTTCACAAAAATAACAAAAAATAAACATACATTTTCAAATGTTTTAATGCATGAAAATTAATGTTTTAGAATCATGGATTTCATTTATTCATCTTGTAGCCAAGAGTATTCTGAATGCAAAACTATAAAGTACTTCACTCTAAGACTGTAATGACTCTCTCAGAGGCCAAAATGGCAACATTGTGCCAGGTGGACTTTGACCCCCATATACCTTGAAGGTTAAATTGACAAAAGAGTCAGTAAGAAGACATTAATGTCTTAACACTAAAGCCCCTGACACACCAACCAGATAATCCGGCGTCTGGACTATATGGGCCAACGGTAACCAACCATTGCTCTACCCTGTTCGGTGTGTCCCTCACGGTCGTGGTGCGTTGGTCTCCGTTGGTCTTTTTTTCAGGTGCCCGACGCCGATTCAACATGTTGAATCGGCGTCGGGCTTCCGTGGCCGTTGGCCTGTGGGGGTGGTGACGTGGGCCACTCTGATTGGCTGTACAGCTTGCTTCTTCTTCGTCGTTTTTAGGATTTTGC
>JACXGM010025699.1:0-15192 GCA_016801145.1 Umbra pygmaea | reverse complement strand
GAACCCGCGGAAGTCTCCAGGGCCAGATGGTATTCCAGGCCGTGTTCTAAGAGGATGCGCCGACCAGCTTGCGGGGGTATTCACCTCCATATTCAACCTCTCCCTAACACAGTCTGTAGTTCCCTCCTGCTTCAAGCAGGCCACCATTATCCCGGTTCCAAAAAAAACTTACATCACCTGCCTAAATGACTACCGCCCAGTAGCACTAACCTCAATCATCATGAAGTGCTTCGAGCGGCTGGTCAAAACTCATACCTGCGCTGCCCTTCCGGACACCTTGGACCCCCTACAATTTGCATACCGCCCCAACAGATCTACAGACGATGTAATCGCACTGACGGCACACACCGCCCTCTCACATTTGGAAAAAGGGAACACATACGTGAGGATGCTGTTTGTGGACTACAGCTCAGCACTCAACACTATTGTTCCTGCTAAGCTCATTTCCAAGCTCAGGATCCTGGGTTTTAACTCCTCCCTCTGCAACTGGATCCTGGACTTTCTAACAAGAAGACCCCAGATGGTGAGAATGGGCAACCTCACCTCCTCCACAATGACCCTAAGCACCGGAGCCCCACAGGGTTGCATACTC
Organism: Umbra pygmaea; assembly: GCA_016801145.1. NCBI lineage: Eukaryota > Metazoa > Chordata > Actinopteri > Esociformes > Umbridae > Umbra > Umbra pygmaea. The sequence continues at coordinate 14,600 of JACXGM010025699.1, read as the reverse complement.
AGTCCCCTCTTGTACGCTCTGTTCACTTATGATTGTGTGGCCACACGCAGTTCCAACACCATCATAAAGTTTGCTGATGATACAACCATCCTAGGTCTCATCTCCAACAACGATGAGACTGCATACAGAAAAGAGGTAAGAGCCTTGGCTACCTGGTGCCAGAGCAACAACCTCTCTCTCAACGTCAGCAAGACAAAAGAGATGATAGTGGACTTTAGGAAGCAGCAGAGGGAGGGTCCTGCCCCCATACACATCGATGGAGCTGAAGTCAAGAGAGTTTCAGAGTTCCAGTTCCTCGGTGTGTTCATCAGCGACAACCTCACATGGTCCAGACAGACAATCTCGGCAACAAAAACTGCCCAAAAGCGCCAATACTTCCTGAGGAGACTCAATAAGTTTGGCATGTCTGCCAGGATTTTAATAAACTTCTACAGGTGCACCATTGAAAGCATCCTCTCAGGCTGCATTACAGCCTGGTACGGCAACTGCTCCGCTGCTGATCTTTAGGCCCTTCAGAGGGTGGTGAAGTCAGCGGAGCACATCATTGGCTGCTGCCTCCCCTCCGTGCAAGGCATCTAGCATAAGCGATGCCTTAGGAAAACAAAGAACATTCTCAAAGACCACAGCCACCCAGACCGTGAACTTTTCTCACTACTGCCGTCTGGTAGACGTTACCGGAGCATCAAGGCACGGACCACCAGACTTAAAAACAGTTTCTTCCCCCAGGCCATTCGGCTGCTCAACATGGAACACAGACAATTTATCTGCATAGGATGATGTATGTTATTCCATGCATATGATAAATAGACAACTTTGACTTTGACATAAACAACTTTGACTATTGGATGATTATGCATGTCACATGTCTCAATGAATTCATACGTAATTTCTTGTACTCTAATAGTGATGCATCGGGTCTATTTATAAATATTGATCATAAAACTATTGGTTTTGTAGCAGTCTGCTTCTAGAGTACAGGGAAATTGATTTTGGAGGTCTAATGACATTTGATGACATTTGATCCTACTGTTGTTGTAACAGTGAACATACTTTCACAAATGGAACATGGTTGGATTCGTGATAAAATGTATTCTCATTTATTCTGTTATATTGGTAATTTTGCTTTTGCAGTTTTCAGTTCAGTGGCAAAAACAAAGGACATTGAAATAATGCAGCCTTATCAACTTATGGACATTGAAGAAACACATTTTAAATTAGACAGAGAGAGAGAGAAGAAGAGGGTACATCATGCATGCTCACATGACATAATGCATACACACTCACATTAACAGTAGGCAGCATCACTGCAGCCTGAGATATCACAATGCAAAAAATGGGTATCTAAAAACAAGATAAAACCACTAAATCTCAGGGAAAGGGTACTCAAAACAAGTGAAATTATCTGTTCATGCAGCAAGATAATTTCACTTGACAAGATTTCTTGAATTAAGTTTGTTAATTCTAGAAATAAGATTATAGTGTAAAGTTGAACACTTAAAACAAAAAAATCACTTTTAAAACAAGATAGATTTAAAAGTGTTAGATGTTTTAAGTTTTATTATCTTGGTAAGATCCAAACAATTTGTAGTGCAAGCTTTAGTACAGTGGAATCCACGCTCTTGTAGTCAGGTTGACACACCAACGCACATGTAGGTATACACAATTATGGATCTGTTGTAATAGTTTAACATTATAGGATGGCCATATTCTTTATAGTCATTTATGGTTTGCTTGTCCAATTGGCTGATGGTCTACTCCCTGGTCCTATCCAAAAGAAATTGGGTTTTTGCCACTCAAGTGAAAATAAATGAAAACTTGTGAGCACAGACAAGTGAAAAGGCACCAGCAAGAGATGTCAGAGGGACCTACATATGGTGCTGGATTGGACAATTAGACTTTAGAATGCTGTGACCTCTACTGTTGGTCTTGTTCTGTGTCCATACAACTGTCTAGCGTGGGTTTTGTTGGTAACAATGTGCATGATATGCCAAAGTTAATTCATTGAGTTACTGAAGTTGTAGGCCTTATATGCCTTCCATGTTATTAAATAATCAATTTTCATGAGTTTGAAATATTCTATATTATTATCACTAAGGGCCTGAGCACTTATTCTGTTTTTGTGCAATTTTTTCCAATAGAAATGTATTAAATTTCCCTATTTAATCTTTAAATGCCGTTTTCTCAAAATGAGTTTTTTGTAATTTTCCGGTAGACATATCTCAGCCTATGTAGCACCTATATACACCACACTTTCCAGTTATACACTTAGCAGTTTTCCGAAGATATTTACAGAGGGATTTGTTGATAAATCATTCCTGGCCTGATTTATGTGACATTGTAATCGAAAAAATATGGCGAAAATCGATATTTTAAGCCTATGTACAGTTTATTTTGATTTCCTAGGTAATGAAAGCAGATATCTTGAAATCCCTCTGTAATTCTTTTTTTATCTTGTGTGTAAACAAAATGAAAAAAGAATTTAGCACCTGGCTTTATCATACGTTCAGATCTGTCTACCAAAACTATATGTAAAATTGCGTATATTTAATGAGATAATGCCTAATTTGCATAAATTAACGTACATATTTCAAAAACTTGTAATACATTTTTTTTAATGTACTTGTGTAAGTAACTAACTGAGGAAGTTTCATGGTGATATTTATTATTTAATTTTAACCCTATTCACCTGTAGTGTCTAGCCTTAAGTATGATGTGAACCACTTAAGAGAAAGGCCCTTGACTCCAACAACACACTCCAGTCATTTCAGAAGAATGCTATGATCAATGGTATCAAATGCGGTACTCAAATCTAAAAGTATCAGGATAACAGAAGACCCAGAATCAATTGACAATAGAATGTCATTTGAAACCTTCAGCAGTGCTGATTCAGTGCTATGCAGCGCTCTAAAACCAGATTGAAATGGGTCTAGAATCTGAAAAGTATCCAGGTATGAGGTAAACTGTAACAGTGCAGCTTTTTCCAAAATCTTTTAAATGAATAAGAGTTTAGAGATGGCCCGGTAGTTGTTATGCACAGTGTGGTCAAGGTGATGTCCTTTTAATAAGGGCTGTACGATGGCATGTATAAAACTTTCTGGAAAAACACCATTTATTAAAGAGCTATTTATTATAGCTAAGAGGATTGGGCAGATTGTGTCTAAAACCTCCCTAAACAGACATCCAGGCAATACATCTGATTGACAGAATGTGGATTTCACCTGAGAAATTATTTTAAGTAATTGAGATGATGATACTGGTAGAAAGTTTGTAAAACTACTGAATGTAGGGACTAAGTTAGAGTTATCTATGTGAAAATGAGAGAGGTGTGATCTAATATCCTGTATCTTCTGAACAAAAAATTCTAAATATTGTATACACATCTCAAGATTTACATCAGGAACTGAACAAACCACAACATTAACAACCAAATGTATGGTTTTTAAGAGAACTTTTGGCCTATTGGCATTTTTTGCAATCAAGTTTGAAAAATATTTAGACTTTGCTTCACTAACAGAGTGTTGATAGAATGTTAAGCGGTCCTTCAAACTTTGGTAGGAGACTTGAAGCCCATCCCTTTTCCACCTGCAGCCTTCTTGCACTCTTGTCTGAGAGTACGAGTAGATGCATTTAACCAGGGCTGAGGAATAGATCTGACCCTGCACTTGTTGTGCTTAAGTGGAGGAACTGTACTTATAGCAGTACAACAGGTGGAGTTGAAAATATCAACCAGTTTTTCAGTATTCATACAAGGTGACAGATAAACGTTGGAAATTGAAAGTAGTTTGGAATAAGATTCAGAAAATTCAAGAGCAGTAGTTGCATGGAAAACACAAGAGTAATGCAAAGGACGAGAAAGGATAGGCTGAAAATATGGAATAACAAGCTCAAACACCACAGGGAAATGGTCAGAAATGCCAGGTTCAAATAATTCACAGATTTGTACAGAGAAGCCATGAGATAAAAGAAGGTACAGTGTATGGCCTAAAATATGTGTTGGCCTGGATACAGACTGTACAAAATTGAGTGAGTCAGGTCAAACAAACTTTAACCATCGGTTTAGATGGACAGTAGACATGGATGTTGAAATCCCAAAGGGGAAGGTAAATATAAGTTAGCTTCTTCCTTCTCCTTTTTTCTCTTTTTTTTCTATATTTTTTGCTTTTCTATTGAACATGTTGAGATTTTGTTTCTATTAAATTTTGTTAAGTATGTTCGGTAACTAATTATCAAGTTCTGAAGAGGAGAAAAGAAGGAAAAAAAAAGAAAAATAAATTATTATTCATTCATTCATTCATCCCAGAGAAAACCAACAGCCTGTCACAGCGAGACACTTGATTTTAAAGAAACTTAGAAAACTTGTGAATAAAGTCTGTATTAACTTTAGGAGGTCTATACATCAAAACACAGAGTAGGGGGCCATTTAGCTCTATTTTTAGGAGCTGTGCCTCAAAACTAGAAAAGGCAAATCTATAGGCATAAGTCTGCATTTAAATGAGTCTCTAAAAATCCTGGCTAAGCCACCACCACGTCCACTTGACCTAGGGGTGTTATGAAAAGAGCAGTCAGATGGGGATAGCTCACTAAGAGACGACTGTTGACAATTTTCTAACCATGTTTCAGACACAAATAAGACGTCCAGGGCCTGAGAAGTAAAAAAGTTTTTTAAAATGAAGGATTTATTTGAAAATGACCTAGCATTAACTAGAGCCATTTTAGGTATCGTTGATGATGAGGTAGTGTCCAGTACTGCCGTTGATGAAGCATATTCCAGCGGACGGAGATACGCAAATTTACATTCCCATTTTCATGACATGTTTTAGTATGCAGTCGGCAAAAGGAAGACCAAACAATGGGAATAGTACATTCACCAGCCGAGATTGTAGCAGCGTTTTTTGCACACTGTTTGCGACGGGAACCCCGGAGTATATAGTGAGGCCGGCAAGCATTTCCAAGAGCAACACAAAGCTTGTAGAGCCTGGTAGGTAATTTTAGCCTGGCTTTTGGGTTTAGATTATACAAATCCAGAGGCGAATAAAAAACATATTATAAATCCAGAAGCCAGGAGGCAACAAAGAGACCTGGGACACCGTACAAAAATCCGTAAAAGCATCAAAGTAAAGACCCATGATGAGCATCAAACGGAAAAGCATCCTACAGCTGCTTGCGGACGGACTACCCAGATTATGAAACCGCGTTAGCCAGCACACCGAGCAACTAAGCCACTTCACAACGCAAGTATATGAAAAAGGCAGCCTTTTCTAAGACCACCTCATCTAAGACCATCTCAGCCAAGACTTATGTATGAACCGACCACCGATAAACCAAAATAAAGTGTTAACTTACTCAGGAAGGACAGCCCATTGCGCGGTGGTAAAAGCTCGCGTTGGGCAGTCAAACCAGCTTGAAGGGAATTATCCAAGACAATATGTGGGTCGACGTGTTGGAGCAGTCAGGCAATAAAACATTAAACTCTAGTCAAAAATACAGATCTCAATTAACACAGAATGAAGAACAGCTAATCCCAAGAGCAGCGGCAGTCAGGCACGCCAGCGTTCGCTCAACCGGAAACCAGGTACTGCTTAGTATACAACATGTATATGCAGGTATAACTTAGTAATATTTCTATTAATTGTTGGATGTTTAATTTCATTAGAGGTTAAATTGCAGCTGATAGAAAATTATAGTCTGATAATATCTATACAGGGGGGAAAGCGTGGCGTAGTGGGATAAGTTGCTGTATTGCAGGAAGGTCTACATCATGATAGTCAGTGGTTCGAGCCTGACTATGTGTTCTCTGACATTCCCCTAACCTCCTGAATAAAACAACGCAAATTGGCATAGCGCTACCTGGGATTTGGGTTAGATAAATCAGATTATCTATCCTGCCACTTCGCTCTCCGATGAACTGGTGTGCAGATTGGGCACCTATAAATTTAATCGAAGAATTACAGTTGGTGAATGTAATCATCCTGTGCATGATGTCACTAAAGCCTTCTGTGTTGGATGAGCAGTGCAAAAAGAATTGGTGGCTGGGCAACATGTGGTTGGATGAACAATGTATGCGCCCCTTGCCATCCCACAGATCTGTCCACAGATCTGCGGAGCTGCCAACAGGATAGTGTTAATGGGAATTGGGAGGGGAAGAATATAGAGAAAAAAGTTGCCAATGTTTACGTTTTTTAAGTTGTAACTGGTAGGCTCGTTGACAATGTGTGAGGTTAAGGGCATCAAATTTTGATTGTAAACTGGCTGGAATGTCTCAATTTAGGTTATCTAACAATAGTTTTTTAGATTTATTTTTTTAGATTTATTTTTTTTAGAATTATTTCCCTCAAGATTCTATAAAGAATACCCCATAATGACAATGTGAAAGAAGTGTGTTTGAAATCTTAGCAAATAAAACAAAAAAAAGCACAAGGTCTAGCAGATAGCTAGCAAGCAATGGTACCATGCTTCTGGCAAATGAGCCATTGAGGTGCTACATTGCTTAGTCCAACCGGTCGCAGCGAGAACTAGAAAGCAGCTAGTCCAGAGTTGTTTGAAGAGGTGAGGTACAGGGAGCCATCCTATAGACGTTGGGTATAGATTACCTGCTAAACGGATAGCACCGCTTATGCTAGCAGTCAAGGACTATCAAGGGCTGGCTGATGGAATGCCTATTGTAGAAGGACCACATCGGAAGAACACGTCGGCAGGCTATTTGTAATGTAATGTTGAAGCTCAGGTTTGTCAGCATAGTATCCTTTGGAGATGGCTCATGTTGTCAGCCAACCGGGAGGTAAGTCCGGCTTGAGGCTATGGTGTTATCGAAGCAAACAATATTATTAGCTAGCAATGTTGTCAGCTCAGCTAACAATGTGATTTGCTGATGTCTGCTAGTCGGTACTTTAGCAGCTACTTAGCCGTAATGTTCCAGAAGGGTGAGTTGGAAAGTATAATAATCCATCAGATAATCCAAAGAGCATTGAATTGATAGTATGCTACACAGGCTGGCTAGCTTGATTTGTGCGGGATATATGCCGGCTGGTGCAGGCTAACTACGATTGTAGGTGGCTGATACAGTAGTAAGGCGCTAACAATAACCAGCAACTAATTGTAACAATAGCTGGTGAGCTAGCCAGATATCTAACGGAGGATGCAGGTAAAGCAAAATGTGTCAACTTCGATGAGTAATGTGAGTAACCAGAAAGTATGCATAGAAATCAGAGAGGAATGCAATGAAAATAAAAGGTAAAATACAAAGGAATAGATATGAAAACGACAAAATAGGGACTATATAGTAATCAAGATAATCAACACAGCAATGTCAAAAAGCATGAAGAGCAACCCCCCTCAGGCTTATGGTTGATAGGCCCCCCGATAAAGATTGCCAAGCATGGATGTGGGTTATTGCTTATCTAGCCAAAAGAACAGAATAGAAGAGGAATCATTTATCTTAGCTGGTGTATAGGATAGGGATGCTCATATTGACCGTTTAACCGTTAACTGAAAGTAAAACATTTGACCGATTAATACTATCAGTTAAACGGTTAAGAAGTTTTTTTTATTTTTTACGTATATCTAGCCTATATTAGTAAAATCACGTGGCGCGTTGACATGCGCAACCAGAACCTGGCGCTTTCGTTTTGAAAGGTGTGGAGATATGAGGAGCAAAATATACTGGCTGCCTGTTATGCGTCTGCAACGCGTTCTTCATTTAAAATGACAACCCTTGGACATTTATGATGACTGTGATATAACTTGCACTTTAATTTTTTTATGTACAAAAACGTATAACGCTATCGTATTGGGATGAATATTTATTTTATCGGCTATAATTCATCATGCTCCTGATGCATTATAGCTGACAAAATAATGTTACCTTAAAAACAACACACACAGTGATTGACAACACGCACTTTATTTTCGGAGAGGACCATAATGGTCATTTCAATGGAATGGGTGCACTCGGCAGATATTGTATAGTTAGTAACATAATGCATAGCAAGCGTTATCAACATTTTGTTTTGTGTTAATTAAAGGAGTGTTCCACAGTAAATCAGTTTCATAGTATACCATTTACAAACGTTACCATAGATGATTTATGTCATATACACGTGTGTTGTTGTTCAATATATCAGAGAAAAGCCGACAGTATATTTCAGTTCCTTCCGCATCCACTGGGGTGCTTCTGTATCTGTCGAAACTTGAGTTACCACAACTCCCAGAATTCCAAGCGAATTTAGCGCCCGTCCCCGTTTGAACACACCGTACATGGGCAATTCAACAGTAGAGCTTGATGCTAGAAAGTTATACATATTTGTTTTTGAAATTGAAGTCTAATTTCTATTCATGATGCCCGTTTGGTGTTCTGTACCTGGTTGCAAAAATTACAAGCAAGCCCAAAAAGAAGGATTAATCTTTCACACTTTACAATAGGCTATAAAATGTTAGGGTCTGCAGTTGGCATTTTAGGTCGGAAGATTACGAAAGGGATCTATGTGCTGAATTAACCGGCACTACAGCCCGAAAGCGGCTGAAAAGCGATGTGATCCCATCCATTTTTCTTTTTCTAGAAAGAGTAGCCTATATGTAGTAAGATACAGTAATTTACACAGTCAGCTAGCTACTAAATACAGCTGGCACACTACACATACAGTACAATAACATTACCACACAGACACGATGTGTGCTCCATTATCAAGGTACAGAAAATAGGTTTAATAAACTTACTCATCTGTTAGTTGTCCTCTTGTACGTCTCTTTCCATGCGTGCTGGAAAACTTCAGTGATTCAGTGACGCATATGCGGTCGTCAGTCATTTTTGTTTAAGCCTGACAAGTAAAGCTATTCCACAATCCCATTCATTGTAGCAAGTGCTTTTTCCCACAGAAGCACTTAGGCAATTAGAATTTAACCGCGTTTCAACTGGATTAGCTATCTGTAGAACATGTTGCCTTGTTGAAGCTAGATGTCAAACTCCTTTTATTGTAAATGTTCTTTGGTGTACTCGGGCACAAACATGTTGGTTGGATGTCACTCAGAATGTAAAAGCAAGTTGTAAAATTCCTCATCTGCAAATCCTAGGTTAGTAGCAATTGTGTAACCAGCGACGTTGGTTACGAAATGTTTCACAGAATCTAGAGGACCTGCCGGGTGGGCGGGGCTTGGAACAAGGAAGTCAGCGTTGTAGTTCTCAACATACTGAAAAAATCATACCACCTCGTCTGTTTAGCATTAAAACGGCTGATCGAAACGTCACAGAAAGACAACCTATAGCTTAAATAATCAAGGACAACCGAGGCTTTAAGAGAGTAGGTTTGAAAGCCAGATCAGTCTAACAGGGATGCTTATTTTCACGACCGAATACACGCCTGTATTCATTTTTCCTATCTCCAAGGTCCATTGGATTTCCACCGTGACGTCAGCATGTGAAAATTCCCCGCGAAATTTCTAATCTTGCTCTTACACTAGCCAGGCATGGGTGAAACATATCTCACTGTTCTACAAATGTCTGGGGGGAGCTACTAGCACCTCCAGATAGCTGTAGGGTGAAGTTTCCCTTTAAATATAGCCCTTATTTGCAGTAGGCCTCCTGTAAGCAACAACCTTGTTCCAGATTGTCACCGACTGTTTTCATTCTATAATTTGACAACTCAGTAAACACTGCATCAAGGCTCCTTTCCTTTGATGGAAAACAGAAAGTGAATAAGTCTACAACAAATTTTCTGCGACAATATTTTGGTTGGTGTGGACTTTACGCCAGTGTAGTTTGGTGAAACCAAACATCGACACAGCTTTAGTATGAAACTAACTAGTTTCATCGTATCGTTTAGTGTGGACTTTGCACCCGAGTGAACATATACGCAAAGCTGGTGCACCCGGCAGCTGTTGTTCATCTTTTCTGTATGCTGTTTAGACATTAAAACAAATACTTGAAAAAATTTTTTGTATATTTAACGGGTTACAGACACTCGTCAATTTTATTATTTATTTAAAGCCAATTGAATCTTATAATCTTATCAGTTAACGGTTAATAATCGGTTAACGAGTTCCGGTTGTCGGTCAGGAAAATTACCCAAAATGAGCATCCCTAGTATAGGAGGCTTGGTTGTTGGCCACTTTGGTCCTTCACATTGGTGTTAGGGTTTGGTTAGTACACTGTCCAGCCCTCCTTTTTCTCCTCTATGCACAATCCAATAATTCATATACAATCCGTGTTGGTCAAGGAAACAAACGAAACAGGCATACCATCAAGTGATAGACTTCAGTCCTATCAATAAGTTCCACTCGCTTGCTAGCAAACAAGTCTTGCCACCAGCCAAACAAACAATCTAACACGCTAAACACTTCCTGCTTTTCAAACACCCGGCAGCACTACTTTTTTTACTGCAGTTATATGTCTATCAAAGCCTGTTTGTTGTCCTCTATTTGTGTGACGCCAGGGATGTATTATCAAACAGCTTCCTAAAAAGCTTTTAACAAAAATAGAATAAAGTCTTTAGGAACATTGCACACCACATTTTTAGGATACCTACAGCAAATTATATGAAAAGGATGTGAGGAACTTTTTGGAATGGTTGACTATTCACACTGACTGGAATTGAAATGGAATTTGTTCTACCTCTGATTAAAGATTCCTTATTTTACTCTTTCTATTTTTACAGTATACAAGTAAAAAATGCTGATATACATACCAGAGACAGACAATATGACCACAACAAAGTCAAAGATATTCCATCCGATGGTAAAGAAGTACTGACGAAGTGCAAACATCTTGAGAAGACATTCACCGCTGAAAACAACAATGAAGGCCACGTTGATCTTGAAGAGGACTATCTCCTTCTCCGGACTCTGGTCATCTGTCTCCACCATCATAGTGACCATGTTGAGACAGATGAGGACCATGATGAAGATGTCAAAGAACTGTTGACTGATGAAATCAAACACCATGCCTTGGATCATGTTCTGTAAAGGGAGGAAGAGATACAAGCACCCATTCCAGAGGATCATTGGGTCTGTTAACACTGGTGCTGTTTAGAAAAGGTTAATGTGGGTCAACGATGACGTTGAGTCAAAGTCCCATTCCAGTGTCACAGTGAATGTGGTATGCTCAGAGCAGGCCTTGCAGCCTAAATTTTAGAAACAGTTAAAACAACATGCACTGCCCCTGAACAGAATTCCTATTATCACATTGAAATTAATAGACAGTATAAGAGTAGCATGAGGTTTTTGATTCAACACAATTCATTAATGAATTAGTGAATCTCTAGAAAGTAGCTTGTACTGTAGTTTTGAGAACAACTGAATAAATGGATGAATGAAGTAATGAACCTTTAGAGCACCAGCGGGCCGTGCAGTGACGTTTGCGTATGCACTCGCCTTCTGCCAGCAACATTTAAAATGCCTTCACAGGTCCGGTGTAAGGAGAGATCCTCAAAATAAAAATTGGCTGATACCATTAGAAAGAGGAGATTCGGTTGAAAATAATAAGTGGTTAGATTGTCTGTGTGGGTTCATTAGAGCCAGAGATATTGCACCTCAAAGTTTTTAGACTGTCTTTGTTTTACTAAAAATATTACAGACTGGAAGTATGAAGTGAAAATGACAAACTATTGTTCTGCAATGATGTAGGACATCATCTTGCACAAGACCAACATTTTCTGGAAGGGATATATAGCGAGGAAAAGAAAAAGTCTAAATCTTTGATGTGCAATATCTCTGGCTCCGATGAACCCATATAGACAGTCTACCACTTAATATTTGCAGCCGAATCTCTTCCTTCCAACGCTACCAACCATTTGTTGCTAGCATGTAGTTAATTGAATTTGACACGCTTTTATTTTGAGGATTTAGTCTTATACCGGACCTGTGAAGGCATTTTTTGTGTTGCTGGCAGAATGCCAGTGCATACCCAAACGTCACTACACGGCCTGCTGCTGCTCTTGAGAGTAGCTTCAGGGTTTGGCTCAAACCAAATGCTTTAAATGTAATGCATACCGTAGGCCTTGGGATAGGCTTGACTGGCTTCTTTGAGCCAAGTTTCTTCATAGCTTCATGATATTTCTTCTGCTCTTCTGTCATGAAAATGTCATCACCAAAGTGCACAGATAAAATAAAAATTATTATGGGCATTTACACATACACACATTGATATAATAAGTAGAAATGGTAAATATTTTCAAACAAAATGTTGACCTAATGTTATAGAGGCAATCTACAGATGTTAAATCTTCTCTGTTTTTTCATGTTTACAATAAAGGGGCACACCACCATACAGTGAACTGGAGGTGCTAGGAGCTTCTTCCAGACATTTGTAGAACAATGAGATATGTTTCACACATGCTGGGCTAGAGAGAGAGTGGGGGATTTTAAATTTTGCAGGCAAATTTTGTGTTTTTTCTAAGCCCCACCCACACAGCATTTTATTTTATAAAGCTTTCCTCATTATAATACATTGCTGATTAACACAATGCCTACTAACCAAGACTTTGCAGATAAGGAATTTTTCACCTCTTTAGTACTGAGAACAAATAATTTCTGTGGAAATAAATTGTATGTTTAGAGCATTTTTTTATTACCCATTTTATATTTAAATAGCAATTTACCATTTTATAACAATGATTTTATACTATACTGAATGTTAATTTTGAAGATTGATAGCTACTTTTGGAACTAGGCTGGTTGTTTGTCTTGTTGTTAGAGAGCTAACTACCCAGCTAGCATAGAGTTGGCGGGACACAGGCGGACCAGCAGAGGCAGAGCTGGTGGTCTGCCAGGGGGTTTGCTCATCGTTTAACCAGCGGTCCACTGCCGGCCAAGAAGTCCACCGGCAGGTGAACAGCGTTTTAGACCTTGAAAAATAGTCTAAAGTAAAAAAGACACGTTTTTTCTTTAATATATATTTTAGAACTGAATTCAATTTTGAATTTTAAAATAAACTTAAATGTGTTTGTATTGTTTTTGAATGTTGTTGTAACCAAATATGTATAGTAAAATAGTTTAAAATATTTTTCATTAGACAGATATCTAGAACATAAGCATATTCTAGGATATAGCCCGTATACGCAGCCGATGGAATAACTGGAACAACAGTATGAGTGCGTAGGATTCCCAGAGGAACTCTGGTCACCCGCCGGAAGACCGCTCATTCGCCAACACTCCCGCTGGCAGACCGCCCGTTAAACGATGAGCAAAAAGCTAGCGGACCGTAACCGCTGGTGGTCCGCCAACTCCATGTTTGCTGGGTAGTTATCTGATTAGCTAGCATAACTAGCTTCATCTTCTGTGTTTATGTATATATTGTGCAATAATTGCGACATAAAATGAAAACAATGATGAAATCAATTTGCTCAATCTGTACCATTTTGCATTGGCTAAGTAGTATACTGTAGCACTTGGTCAACTTTGGGGTAATTAGTGACTGAGATCTTTAATTACCCACGGAGGTAGCTAGGTCATATACTGTAGCTCCAGACTGAGGCATGATTAGCTAGCTAGCTAAATCCTGAGGATGCCTTCTTTTTATGCCATAATCAACACACCCTAATTAGGTAAGTTATTGTAATGAGCGCACATACAGCTTATGTGTTTGTAGTATACCATGTCTGTAATATAATTAATTAAACTGATTGTGCAGTTGAGTGTACCCCTAGCCTACTAGCTAATTCCTGATGCATCTACAGTATTCTGCCAGAGATTTCCTTCCCACTATGGCTAATGTTGTTAGCTAGTTTGTAACTGTTCTTCAATTACTCATTGATTCCAAACATAGCTACCATTTCTAATCCACAGACAACAAGTTAGCTGTTTTCTTTTTTGTTCATAGCATATGTTATCACATCTGTAATATGAATTAGTAAACCAATTGTACAGTCAAGTGTAAAATAACAAGCTAATTGGTTAGATCCTGATGCATCTAGCTCACTTCTAACCAAGAGAAATGCATGGTTGTTGCATTCAACAATCTAGTTTAGCCAGCCACAGTACTTTGTTTAAATGTTTACAAAACATATATTTTCTGATGGATTTCCACCTCAAGAACATTTAACGAACTTATCATTCGATATGTTTTCTTGTTGACATCTTAACTATCTAATCCTATGACTCCTGAAATGTGAACACTTAAGACCTGACCTATGAACACAGACAGAGTAGTTTACCCTGACCTACGAACCCGGACGACTGCCGCCATCAACACCAGTCTAGGTTATACGGTTAGCTAATAGCCAGAGGTGGACATTTAGTACTTTTCTGAGTAACTCTGAGTTCACAAGTTTAGGGAAGTCCCTACTTAAGACCAAATTGATCAGGTAAAGGGAGTTCATATCTTAACAGTAACCTATAAAAAAATTAGAAAGAGTAAAGAAAAGATCAATCATGGTCACTGGTAAGGTGTGAACTCCTTTTAACTAATTAATTTCGACTTAAAGGGATACTTCACCCTACAGCTATCTGGAGGTGCTAGTAGCTTCCCCCAGACATTTGTAGAACAGTGAGATATGTTTTACCCATGCCTGGCTAGTGTAAGAGCAAGATTTGAAATTTCGCGGGGTATTTTCACACGCTGACGTCACCGTGTGAGTCCAATGGACTTTGGAGATAGGAAAAATGAATGTAGG
>JACXGM010025698.1:0-15192 GCA_016801145.1 Umbra pygmaea | reverse complement strand
TCTCTCTCTCTCTCTCTCCCTCTCTCTCTCTCTCTCTCTCTCTCTCTCTCTCTCTCTCTCTCTCTCTCTCTCTCTCTCTCTCTCTCTCTCTCTATACTTTGACACAGGTATTACTTGACTCAAATTATCTAAGTCTGGGTCTTTCTCCTTGCGCAAGCTTCATAGTTCTGTCTTGTTCATCTATCTGTCTTTCTCAACACTCACTTTTTTAATATTTTTCTGCCAGTCGTTGGGGGTGTCCTCCATTCACCCAAAAACAATGCATATTATTCCATTTAGAGAACAGAGTTGTGTTTGCCAATGTCAAAACAAATACTTGTACATTTGTACTCATACTTGCACATCAATGTGAGCTTTTAGAATTTTTTTTAGTAAAAAATAGAGGTAAAACTACAGGCTATTTCATCACAGAGTTAGCCTGTTTTTTGAAAGGCAGGTGTAGTTCTCCCCAGGGCTGGGTGTGCACCATTTAATTATCTTGCCTGTGATTTTGTGCTGGAGGTGTTTGACACCCAGGTGGCCATTTGAGCATTAGGTATGGTTGTTGAATGCCAAGCATTCCATGTTAGAGGGCTGGATGTCACATCGCTTTATGCATGCAAATCCCTAACCACATGTACATGGCCTGGAATGTAGAACAGGTTGTGGAAAGGACACTGCTGAGGTTGGTGAAGTGAAGAATTTAAGCTGTTGTCTTTTTATTAGGTTGATGCCTATGCCACTACGGTTTTAGATAGAGAAGGTCAGATTTGTTGTTTTATATGTGACTAGTTTTGGGGGTTAGTAATTGAATTGATTTTAATATATTTGCCTTGCCTCATTACGCTCAAGCTACTACTTTTCTGACTTGGGCGTCTGTAAGCTCAACCAACATCGAAGACGGAAGAATGTATTTTCTCTGCCATGTAAGGATTGTAGTCTAAACTTCCTGGTTGAGCAAACAGCATGATAAGAAACAGGAAGCCATCACATGTGCTTCCAAGGACACCAACTGTATCTTAGCATCAACTGTCCTTGGTCTGCTGGGTGGTGCTCTGGTAGAATCCTTTCAGACATTTTGGCCACCGTTGAGCCGAAAAGGATCCTTGGTCATCAATGTGGGTACTGTATTTGTGCCACATTTAATAAAAAATACTCAAATTCAAAATTGGAATTACATGCATAACTGAGGAATAATACAAATGATTCTCATAGAGAAGGCACATGTGAACATATTTCATAACCTGCAGAAAGTCTGAGATTTAAAAAATTTCTATAAATCCCTGACAGAGCCTTTTATTAAGATTTGGATAACACAAAATTGAAGGTAAAAAAACGAGGTAATTATTATTTTCTTACTTTTAAAAAGTTATTTTTTATTTGCTGGAATACTTGCAGAAACTTGGGTTATTTGAACACTCAAACAGACGATGTAAAAACACAAGCAATGTGTTTGTTGATTATAATCAACAACAACATTCCTTCAAAACTGTTACAGGTTATTCTTTGTTTAGTATTGCAGCATTGGCTTTTTAATAAGGAAATTGCTATTGGATCTATATTGAACAAACCTTTACAAATGAGTTCCTTGTATATAGTTCCTTAATTATATGGTGCAAAAGTATTTGGAGAGATTATGTTTATGTACTATAAAATGTCAGCTTTACTATTTGGTGGCCTATCCTTTGAATGCAAGGATTACATGAAGTCCAAAGCCAAAGACAACACCAGATGCTGGGTATCTATCTACACAGTGATGTTCTGGCAGGCTTGTACTACAGCCATCTGTAGTTCCTGCTTGATTCTGGGCATTTTTGCCTTTGGTATTATGTCTCCCGTAGATGAAAACCATGCAAAATGTAATTGGATGACTGACTTTGCCGAGCAATAACTTTTCACTTTTTGCCTCTGAAAGAAAATGACAGTGTGTTTTGGGGCCATTGTCCTGCTACACCATGAAGCCCCATTCAATTAATTTAGTGGTAGTATGGTTTGGTTTCATTTGAGCAGATTAAATAATTTATCATCAGTTAAGGAATACAATTTGCATAGCAGCAATCCCCAAAACAACACGGCTCCACCATATGTCACAGAAGATATTGTATGCCAGTTATCTTTTATTTTTCACACTTTCCTGTTTCATCACCATTTTTTGTTTGTCCACAGTAAAATAATTCTAAAGCTCTGCCTGTTGTTTTAGGTACTTTTCTGGCCCTCATATTTCATGGCAGGTACATTCTGGGCCAGAGGCAAAAATGACAAAGTTACCCTGAAATATTGTCTCACAGTCTGATGTTTAAACCAAGTTTAAAGAGACTCCACCCTTTCTTTTTTGCCAGCCAATCAAATTCAAATATTACTCTAATTTATATCCTTTACTCAGTACTATTAAGTTCTCAGCAGGCTGTAGGAAGCCAAAAGTAATCTGGTGGATGCAGCACCTGACTAGTAACCAGCAGGTTTCCAGATCGAATCCCAAGCTGTTTTGTTTTGTTCCTTAACATAGCAGTTACCTATAATGTACAATTTACAATTTGTGAGCGTCTCTGGTTAATGTCTAAAATGCAAAATATTATTCAATTTTGAATAACCAGCTGTTTCCTATTTGTAGGTAAGAGTTAAAGGACAATTTCTACACAAAATGTACCTGGGGGGCGATTTCTTTTTACTTCATTCATGCCCTCAAAACTAGCGTTATAAGGTAATTATCAGTTTGCACTAAAACTGGGCAGATTCGATTAGCATGAAAACATCCCAGAGAATGGTCGACTTTGTACCCATGTGTCATTAACCCCTAGGTTCATTTTGTGCCAGAATTGTCCTGTAAGGTTAGGTTAAGGTTAGATTTAAGGTTATGGGTATAGTTAGGTAAGGGTTAAGGTTATGGTTAAGGTTAGCAATATGGTTATGTTATGGTTAAGGTTAGAGTTAAGGTTATGGCTACGTTTATGGTTCTTCTTAATGGACCATGTCTACAAATTTGATATTTCAAGTAGGACTGAACAGAAGATTCTTTAACCTGGGCAAAGTTGTTTAAACATCAGCATGTGAGGCAGCAGAGCCTCCCAGGCACATTTCAGGGCACCTTTTTCCTGTGGGCTCTGCAGAGGGTAGTGGCTGACACATCCAATATTAATGCCCATGGTTTTGGAATTGGAAATTTGACAACCTCATACAGTCTATCTCATGAATTGTACACATCCTGGCAGATTTTCTAAGATATGTACCATTCCTTAACTACTTAGGGAGCACTCTCCCGCCGCCGGGAGATTTTTGCCCCCCACCACGCCCAAAAACTGGTTCACAAGTCCAAACAATCACAGTTCACAAGTCCTATTTCTAGGTTATATATACATGTTATATATCTACAGAAAGCTTAGACACTCAGGAATGTAGCAAATGTCACCATTCTACAATAGCTATAACAAAAACAATAACTTCCCCTCATAATGTGAGCTACGTGCCTTGTACACATGTGCCTCAAATTAAATGGAATGTAAAACTAGAAACAAGGGTAACACCGTCATTTCTTGGGTTATATATACATGTGTTATATGTCCTTAAAGCTAAATAGCTCGGTTTTAGTGTAGGTATAAAATTCACAACGTTACGACTACTTAATGTCAGCTACGCGTCTTGAAAAACGCGTCTTTTTTTTCACTTCAAAGTAAATACATTAAGGAATAAAAACAAAGCTCACGAATGCAATATTTAATTTATAAATACATGTCTCATATGTCCTTCAAGCATAGAATGTTGGGGTTCTAGCAAATATCTCGGTTTTAAAATAGCTATGAAAACGAGATAATTATTAATCATAATGTGACGTAAACAGCCAGTACCAAAAGCTGTTAGCTTGTTTTCTCAACTAGCCGTTTTTGTACCTAAAATTAAATTGAATGGCAAAAGGAAAACACAGCTAGCACCCTCATTTTTTAGGTTATAAATAAAAGTCTTATATTTCCTTAAAGCTTAGAATGTTGGGGTTCTAGTAGAAATCTCGGTTTTAGTGTAGCTGTAAAATTCACAACGTTAGACTACTTAATGTTAGGTACGCGTCTTGAAAACAATTACATTTTACTTAGGAAATACAGGTTAGCACACGTCACTTATGTTAAGCTTTTAGTACAAAATATTTTACTTACGGTCATAAAATCCTTCTTTTTGGTCATCAAAGGGTCCCAGTAATGACTTAAAGCATAGTTTTCCCAGGTACAATCCATCTTGAATGTAAAAATAGCATTTTCTTACCGGACTGTTAAATGTATTCATAAATAAATGAAAAACAGGTATTTCAGAAGTGCAGGTATTTGACCTGCACTTCTGAACAAAAGACGGATGTGAAAAGTGTCCAAAAGCTTAGCAATTTCGGCATATACAGCATTCTTATGAAACAGAGATTTTTTCAAAATGTGCAATATTAACAATTTTAACTGAAGACTGACAGAGATAATTCAGGAAAGAAATGTGTTGTTTGTCTCAGGACCCGGATGTAAACGTCATCACAGTGCATTTTTTCAAAAAATATAGTTTCACAAACAAAGCTATAGCTCATTGGCTGTTCACTCAATCACTCTAAAATGTTAGACTTATGTGGCCAGCACCTTAACAACATGATTTGAATTGGATCCAGTATCCTATCTTGATATATAGCTTTGTAGGGTTCTTTCAAAGAGGATGTAGAAAAATAAAAACAGAAAATAATTATGCATTTTCTTTATTTCATCTTGTGCCATATTCACTGTGTATATTTGTTTGAAGTGAATTTTACATATCCAAAATTTTCAAAGTCTTTTCTTAAAAAAAATATCAACCATATGTTTGTCCTTGCCTCAGGTCCAGTGTAACAAGAGTTTAAATTGGGGTATGTTTTTTTAGGGAGAATTTGACAATTAGAGGGCGATCCCTAACAGGTTAAAAAAAAACATGAGCTGTCACGACATCTCAGGACTAAGTATGAATGTTGTGGCATATGTGTACATATGTGTTTGATTTATGTATGAACTGTTTTGGTTTAATAAATATGGACTTTTGAGTTTATTTATGGGACATTGGCAACACATTCTGGGCACTAGGATTATGTGTTCATTTACTCTTGGCTATATCCTGATTATGCACGAGACCTAGTTGATTATAGGTGACAAGGTCTGCATACTGGTGAGTGTTTAGTTATCAAGAAGGCCATATAAACACTGGTGTTCCAGGAGGTGGTGTGCTTCATTTTTGATTCATTTTCCCTGTCTGTGTTTGTTTTTCAAGACCTATGAGTAGGCTACTCATCTTCGCATGGCACAGTGTTATGAGCCCTGAGTCTTCGTTTTTTGGAGGTTTAAACAATTATCTTCAGAGACTGATGATCCGTGTTGCACTAGGTCAAGGTGCAGTGAATTATAGCCCTGAGAAGTTTAAATCTACTGAATATGATATAAATGTACTCAGTCCATGGTGTACTATTTTAATGTAGAGCTTATTGTTCGTCTTATAATAATTTGATTTGTTGTTTTGGGCTTCACAGTCGCCCTAACCTAGTCAGGCCATAAAGGTTTAGTTTATTAGACACATCTGAATAAACATTCAAGAACTCTACTCCCAGCTTGGTCTCCCTTCCTTCAAACCAACAAAAATTGTGACATGAGTGATCAGACAAAACACAATTATTTCTAATGGGTTTCAAATTAAACCATAAGGCATCACAGAATAAAACTATCATTAAATAAAGCATAGCAATAAAGAAAATGAGATGGTGTCCATTCAAATGTTTGCATACACTTTATTGTTATGTTTGCATACACTTTATATTTTTATTTCCCCATTAGCATCAATGCTAGATTGCAGTCTTTAGTGAGCCTCCAGCTCCTGTAAAGTGTTGGGTTGTCTGTCATGAAATGCACGTTTTAGATCTCCCCAAAGTAGCAAAATGTAATTGAGGTCAGCAGACTGTGTTGGACACTCCAGAATATTCACTTTTTTCTACTATAGCCACTAAAGGGTAAATTTGGTTTTGTGTTTTGGATCATCATCATGTTGGAAAGTCCAGGTGCATCTCATGCGCAGCTTCCAGGCTGATGAATGCAATTTGTGCCTAATTTTTTTCTGAAAACATGCCGTATTTGTAATGCCATCAGTTTTGACAAAATTTCCAAATTGCCATTGAAGCTCACACACCCCCACAACAGAGATCAGATCCGAGATCCACTTCCATGCTTCACAGTAAGGATGGTGTACTTTTCATCAAAGTCATTGTTGACTCATCTCCAAACATAAAGTTCCATTTTGGTCTAATCACTCCAAATTTCTTTGTTCCAGTAGGTTTGAGGATTGTCTAAGTTCTGAATATTGTAAGTGGGCTGTTTTTTTATTTTTATCGATGTAAAGCACTTTGAGCTGCATTCCTTGTATGAAAGGTGCTATATAAATAAAGGTTTACTATTATTATTATTATTATGTTACATGTCAGTATTTAGAGATAAATAGCATATGCCTGGTGTTAAATAATGTTTTTTACGTTAATTATGAGTAGTTGACGTTAGCTAGCATTAGTGTCAGCTAGTTCACAATTAATTGCTCTAAAAACAACAATATTTAACATCTTCCCATCTGAAACTGGTTGGTGCGCATGTTGTAGTCTTTGTGGAAATTTATTAAACATAATTTTACATGTGTTTATCTCTTTCTTTAGCTAGAAACAGCCACTTTCTAGCTAGAACTTGTAACATCGTGAGCTAGTTGTATGGAGATAGATTTGCTTAAAAAATATTGCAATTGCACAGACTACAAGTCACAAATACATTCTACAATTTGTAAATAGAGAACCCGATGCACAAATAAAAGTAAGATCCACAAACAAATGTCTCATGATCTACAAATTTAAAACACAATTCACAAATATAAATCACTATCTGTAAAAAAATATTTGTACTTTTTGTATTTGTGGATCATGTAATGTGTGTGGATTGGTTCCTATTTGTTTTCAACATTTTGACTCAAGTTTAGCAATGTTTTTCTTTCTCTAAATATTTACAAATGAACAAAATCAACAAACAAATACCTCATGATCTGTAAATAGGAAACACGGTCCACAAATATTATTGACAATCTGCAAACAAAAACATTTTAAATTCACAAACAAATATGTTATGATCTGTAAATAAAAAATGTTATCCACAAATATATCTTAAAATCTGCAAACAATTTCCATAACTTGAAGATATATTTGTGTGTGACATAATCAATACAAAGTGAAAAACTGAGTTTGTGGTATGTCCCTTATTTGTGGAACGCGAAATGAGTTTGTGGAACGGTTCCTGTTTGTTTACAGAATTTTGACGCAAATATTCCTCCTGATTTGTGTGAAACAATTTGTAAATGTTCAATCTCTTTGCTAGCCTTCTTGAAATCTTATCTGACTCTGTTCCAGCCAATCGGGGATTTGCCTTAGGATTTATGTCACTTCCTGTTTTGATACCCGTCTAGGTGTGATCTTGGCCTAGTAACCATAGATATCCATAATAAAGGCTAGATGACTTAAGGCGGAGTCTCTAACATCATCACCGGTGGCCATCTTGTCACAGGCAAGCTTGGTGGGCTCTATGGTACCTGATGTAAGGTGAGTGATCACAAATACTCTAATCTTGCTGAAATCTTGACAGATTTACAAACGGTTTAGTTTCTTAGAAATGTTAATAACATGGCTATTATTCTGGATGCTTTATATAAAATATTCATTTTAAAAAAAATGCAGTGTAATTACTACATCTCTGACATTTTTAACAAACCAAACCGTTTTAAAATCAGTAGAAAATTGAGCAAGTTATGGTTATTTGAAAGTACATGCACCATTAACACACAATGTTATCAGTAAGCGAGCTGTCTGTGGCAAGATGGCCGCCAGGTGCGGACGTCGACCTCCATTGGCCAGCAGCGCGGACGAGAAATCTAGCCTTTATTATGGATATCTATGATAGTAACTACGCAGAAAGTTTCCACTACATACAAAAATGATAAGTGTAAAGTAAGAATGTCATTCGGGCAAATGACTTGCTATCTAAGTAGCTATAATTACGTTTGACCCAGCTTCGCCATGAAACAGTTTTAGCAGTTGAAACAGCATTTTTTGTGTCGAAGTAACATTTGAGACAGATACTTTTCCATCTTGTGTCTGACTAAAATTAAGCACTGTTGCCATGTTACTAGCTAGTTAACCAGTGATTGGTATGCTTTATTAGTAAATCAAGTGTTTCCTAGATAGCTACTCAGTGGATCAGATCTGTGTACGGTTCGTTCATTGGTTACCCCACCTTAAATAGGATGACGGATAACCAATTCAGACGTCATTTTCTGTTTTTTCAACCTTGGGGAAATTAACTGAAATCCTCACTTTTTTCATTTTCCGTTTTTCACTTATGGAATCGGAAAACGAGCACCTGAAATGGTTGGAGGGGAAAGTGGAGGAGCTGTCTTACAGGGTGCTTTCATTTAGCTTTCATTGAGGAAACTTAACTGCTGTTAAAATGTCCCTAAGCAGTGAAGCTATTAGGGGAAGACCGTCCACGTTTGCAGAGCGTCTTAACAGGCATGCAAGTTAAATACAGGTGAGTGCCGCTTCTGTTCGTTACTAAACAAAGTGTAATGGTTGTTGTTGGAAAATTCTTCTAGGTAACTGAATAATGTTGACAGCTACAGCTACTGTACAGTTACATTAATGTACAAAGATACGTTAGCTACGTCTAGTTAGTTAACTACTGTATAGACTAGCTGTGTGAATAACCAACCTACAATGTTAACTAGCTCTACTATTAGTACTAGTAGGCATGCTTGTCATGTAGTCAACAAGGATTTGTGTAATGGTGACAAAGATAGGTAGGTATACAGTATACAAGTTTACATGATGCTTTTTTGATGATAATTTCTGATAGTTACTTTAATTGAATATGGGTGTTTGCATTTTGTGTTGTTGGGGATGCAGTGTTGCACTGTTGTATATTTTCCTATTAATTTACCATATTGAAGCAAAGCTGAAAGTTTACTAGGCCCAAACTTTCAAATTGAATGTTATGGTGTCTGCTCCATATAGCATTCATCATTAAAAATGATTTAATCTCATTCTGTTTTAAGTGATTCCACTGCTGCCATCAATAGTGAAATACCTACACTAACATTTTCATTAAGCAGATGCCATTTTCAATATATTAAATTTGTGTCCGTGTTAGCACAGATGGTTATTTCTGTGGTTATTTTGTGGATTGGTTTACTGTCTTTATATCATAATGCAGTCGGATGTAAGTCTTGTGTTCTTGCTTTTCTTTTGGGCAACTACTGCCCCTTCAAAATGTGTCCACTTCCCCCTACCATTCAGTTCCTTCTCCATCCAAATAAGGGCACATTACCAAAAGTATTTGCGCAAAAAACGAATGATCTTTTACATTGAAAACTCATAAATAAGGAAGTTCAATTGCTTTTTATCCATAACATTTTGTATAACAAAAGCCAGCTGCATGGTTTCCAAACTTTTCTCTGCCAACAAGGAGAATGCCAGCTTGTGCTTCTTCATGATCTAAGTCTGGTCTGCAAGGTGGCGTTCAAATTGTCTAAATATTAATGCAGACTTTTATTTTCCAACTTCAAAATTTGCTCTATAAATACATTCTCAATCAGTCGAGGAGGTCAGATTAAGAACATATAATTGATATAGATATGATATGCTGTTATTAATTTAGAAGTCTGCATGACAACCTGGATGTGCCCTCTCCCCAGCACTACCAGTTAACACCAAAATGACCAGGTAAAGGGAGTTCACACTTAAACAACAATTAATTGAAAACAAAGAGTAAAATATTTCTTAAGGTCAATGGTTATTTATGAACTCCCTTTACTTGGTCATAGGTTTTAATTAGCAACTTCCCAAAATGGATGAACCCAGCCTTGTACTTTTACTTTGGATTTTTACAATGCTGAAAATTTGACATGTGTTTAGAGCAATATTAACACATTAAGTGTGCTGTCCCTTATTAATAGTTTTAAGTGTATGGTGATTTGTCTATGTCTCATTGGGGATTAGGCATAGAACGTTGAGATCATGAACTGTTGTTTGGTTTTTCTCCTATTGAACAAACACTTACGCATGAACGCAATTAATGTCAGCACCTCCATGCATTGAGCTAGCTTCCCCTTAGCAACTCCAGTGAAAAATGCCTGGTGCAGCCGCTGCTTGAGATATTAGCCGCTTTCCAAACGGAGGGATTTTTGCAGTTCCTACAACATAACGTTCCTATAACCCTTTTGTCTGGACCAATTTGGGGATTATTAAGTTCCTCGGACCGCAGTTCCTTTAACTCTTTCAGCTCCTACTTCAGAGCAGGGTGTTTCCCTTTTCCGAGGTCTACGTTGATTGGTCCAACTTATAATTCATGCCCGTCGTTTTGTTTGCCTTTTGCGCTCTGCTCTTCTTCCATCTTATTACTTAGGATCATATTACGCTGGAGCCTTCGTCTTCTGTGTTCCTCTGTACTTAAGTACTCCAGCCTTTAAATATTGCTGTTCGAACTCTGTTATGAGTACATATCAACACAACACTTTTTTTTAAATTGTATTGGATGTTGTTTTTAGCCCCGTAATCTGAACAAATAGTAAGCAGCTGTTGGAACCCAGCACTACTTGGACTGAAAACAACCAGATCATCTGCATATATAAGATGTTTTACACACGTATGTCCAATCATACACCCAGTGTTACAATAACATTCAACTGTGAAATGTTGTTGTATGTTGCGCTATGCTAAGGTCTAGTGACGACACTATAAAGACCGTTGCCATGCTTGCGTTACTCCATTACCCTTCCTATCAGTTCCTGTGACCACTTGGCCATTGCCAGTGCGAATGCAAATGGCAAAACCGGTTTTGGGCGAGAGTAGATAGTAGAACTGTTTAGAAGTGGACTGTTCCTATAACTACGTTCCTGTAACTACTTTGTCAGAAAGCGGCTATTGAGCTGTTGGATCTTAGGCATGTTCATTCTAATGTTACTGTTTTGATGTTCCTAGGAGGACCTGAACCCTTGGAATAAGGACCCTTCAACTGTCCACAGTCCACCTGGTTTTGTTGGTGATCTCGTTTCTACCTGAATTCTCCAGCTTCCCATTCCCCATCTGGTCATCCCTGTCAAAGTCCACCTGTGTGCTCATCTAGATTCAGTGTAAAGACTCATGGCACTGCCCACCTTTTCCCATCTGTAGTTTTCTGAACCTGGATGTGTACTGATAAATGATGTGGCCTTAATAAGACATCTGTTTAAAAACACGACCTGAAACAGCCAGAAGAGAATGGGCAACCCCACTGAGTCTGGCTCCACTAGATTTCTTCCTAGGTTCCAGCACTAATATGGAGTTTCTAAATGCACTTTGGTGTTTTATGCCAGGTATTTGTGTAAGATCCTACTGAAAATGTAATGTACAATTCGTTTTTATAATAAATGTCATCAATCAACAATAGATACAATAGATAACAAAATGATGTTACAATATATTCATGTGAAGATTGTCATATCCTTTGAACACTTTCTATGCATTTTGTCACTGACTTTCAAACTCTTCAACAATGTCCTTGTTTAATAAAGCAAACTTTGCTGCAGATATACCACTCGTTTTTATGAACAGAGAAATATATCGCTTAGTCAATTGCCAACTTATTGCTGCGACTGTTTGTGCAAAATGACAGCCATCATTCTTCTTGCTGTAGAAGTATAATGGCCCACTCTAAAAAATACTTTTTTTAAACTTTTTATTTATATTTTTCACAGAACATTACAGACGGAACATTATCTGAGACAAGTGATAAAATAACAGAAGTAATACAGAGAAAAATAATAATAGTAATAAATAACTAACTAATATTCTGTACATCTATAATATCTATACTGCACCCACTATGAGTGTTCACATCTCATCAAACATTGCACAGCAATATAGAGCCATACAATGATACAAAACATATAATGTATTAACTCAAAAAAAAAATTACATATATTTTATTGTTTTAGAACAATATGTTAGTAGCCACCGTGTTTTCTCTATTTCAGGTCCTATGTCTAGTGTTTGTTTTTCTGACAGGCCTTCTAGTCACATAACTGTGAGATAATGTGTTATTTCAAATGCCATTCAATTTACCCACAACTTCCCAGATGGTCATTTTCTGGTCTCTTCTAATGATCCATTTGATCATGTGATCCCAACCAGATAATCAGAGGGATCAGCCTTTAGTACTTTGTGTACTTTAACAGGGCTCAATGCTCAAGTAGACATGTGAACGGTATGGAAACTCACTACATCACTGGTGTGGATGTCACCATTGAAGGGAGCCTTCAGTACTTCAGTGTACTTTAACAGGGCTCAATGCTATAGTGGACATGTGAAGGGTATGGAAATTCTCTACATCTCTGGTGTGGACGTCACCATTGAAGGGATCATTTATTTTGAAATTGTCATCCTTCCTGAAAATGATAATCCTAACCTATGACCTGGTTGGAGTCATGTCTCCAACCAGGTCATAGGTGAAGTTGACCAACAAATCAGCTGGCCCTAGATGCCTAGGGGGCCAGTGGCTTATTAATCTTCCAACCGCCATGGTGAAAGCTTTGTTGTTCTGTTGATTAGCTAGACAGTTAACCCTAGTAGCTCACCCTACTAAAACACTTTCCCTAAGTCATTGCCTCAAATAAGAATTGGTTCGTAGTTAACTTGCTGTAAGGGTCATTGAGTGGCACAATGGGCTATGTCGCTGCTTTGCATAACTACTACATCATGATGGCCAGAGTTTGTTCTGTCACCAGAATTTCCAGCTATGCCAGGAGCCCCAGCACATGGCTGCACAAATTGGTACATAGCAGCCCAGGGTCTCTAGCAACTCCCCTTGTGCAGATCGGAAGACTGTGTTATTTTGCTGAAGTGTAGTTGATGAATGTGTAATGTGAAGAACATGTAAACTGTCATTGCCCACTTGCCTTCTCCGTTTCTACAATTTTACAAAATTGCTCCAAATACAGTCATGCAAGCCTCTTAAATTAGAGCAGAACGTTTAGGAGCCAGTGGTTGTATTTGAACAGGGCTACAACCTAAAGAATGAGCAGTCTGAATAAAATAGGACCCATGGTGTTCAAAAAGTCAACATAAGTTTCCTAAAATATACCTGAAATCACATATCAAGTGTCCAGAAGAATGTCTTTGGATGACAAGTGGTGTCATATCAGGTGAAAAACAAACTTGGGTCAAACATGTTACTGGTAGTTAATGCTTGTAGGAATGCTTTGTTGCAGAAGGACTTGAAAAACATGCCATCATTAAAGGAACTGCAAATTCTTGCATTAATGTGTTCCAGGAGTTGAAGATGAGATCAAAACAAGTGGTCTACGTCTCCGCCACCTTGCCCTACACCCTGCAATCTGGTTTCTGAGCTTGTCATGGGTGAACCTCAGTCACGCTCAAAGTTCTAAAGGAAATAATTCATATTATAATAATAAATTATGCCATTAATAAAAGACAATACTGCACATCCATTTTCAATTGATTTGGCTTTCGACTGTCATTTACTCGCCATCCTTATTGGCAAATTCAATAGCATTGGTTTCTCAAATGACTGCCTCACCAACTACTACTCAGATATTAGTGTTAAATCCAAGGGTCTGCTGTTTGTACCTCTAACTGTCTCTATGGGGGTGCCACAGGGTTCAATTTTCAGGCCCACTCTATTCTATGTATACATCAATGATGTTGCTCCTGCTGCTGGTGACTCTCTGATCCAACTCTACAACACCATTCTGTATACATATGGCCCTACGTTGAACACTGTGCCAACAAACCTCCAACACTGCTTCCATGGACTTCAATTGTTCCTAAACTGTAGTAGAACCAATTGCACCTGCCTGACTAGCCTCACCATTTTGGCAGGGTCTGACTTAGAATATGCGGACACATACAAATACCTAGGTGTCTGGTTAGACTGTTCACTCTCCTTACAGAGCCACATTAAAAATCTCCTATCCAAAATTGTATCTAGGATTGGCTTTCTATTCCGCAATAAAGCCTATTTTACTCATTCTGCTGAAACACCCTGGTAAAAATGACCATCCTACCGATGACATCACACTTCGGTGATGTCCTTTACAGAACCGTCTTAAACTCCCTCCTTAGGAAATGAGATGTAGTCTACTCAGGGTTGGGTAACGTAGCTTGTACAGTTACATTCCAGTTACTTGTTGAGTTCACAAGTTTTAAGAAGTGCCTAATTAAGACAAAATTATCAGGTAAATGGAGTTCATATCTTACTGGTGACCATGATTAATATTTTCTTTACTCTTTCTATTTGTTTTATAGGTTACTTTTAAGATATGAACACCATTTACCTGATCATTGTCTTAATTAGGGCCTTCCCAAAACTTGTGAACTCAACGCGTAACTGGAATGTAACTGAAAAGTAGCCTTACCCAACCCTGAGTCTACTGTAGTGCTATCCGTTTTGTCACCAACATCTCCTTCAACTCTCCCTCCATATTTGCACCTTTTCTTTGTACATTTATGCCCCAGTGTCTTTGTCACACTCCATGGTATATTTGCACACTCATCTGCAGTTATTTTGTAGTTTTCGCACTCTATCATTTCCACAGGCATGATCAAGTATTACTTGTTTAATTGTAATTATCCTGCCACTTCTGCATAAACTGATCTACTGCTCTAATTAGACCTCAATTGTATAATCTGTATATATACCTCCTACCATATATTCTGAATAACCTGCATTGTTTTGTACTTTTGTGTATTTCATGTGTAAAAATGCCATCTTGCACCATTACACCTCCTCTTGTCCAGGTCACAATTGCAAATGTGAAACTATTCTAAATCAGCCAACCTGGTTAAATGAAGGTGACAAAAAATAAAAAGTGTAGCAATGTTCTCTTTATTAAATAATTAAAGAGATGTAAATAGTCAGTGACAATATCTTCAGGTAAATGTTCATAATTTCATTACATTATCAACCGTAAATCTCAGAATTTCTCCCAAATTACGTTCTCAGGAAACTATTTTGAAAACCTAAATTACGTTCTATGCCAACCTATTTAGGGTGTTTTTACGTTTGAACTGCACGTTTTGTTATTAGGCTATATTTGTACTTGAATTACGTTGCTCCGGTACATTTCGTTTAGCGGATTTATGCGAGAACATTCCAT
>JACXGM010025696.1:0-15193 GCA_016801145.1 Umbra pygmaea | reverse complement strand
AACTAACTAGTTACCATAATTAATCATTTTCTATTCTTATTATAGATCACTGGTTACTAATGAACTCAAACACACTTAGTTTGGAATGCACGTTTACCTCTGTACACGTGTCTTAGGGCAATATTAACTAAATGTTATTTTTACATCTCTCCTACCATGTTGTTAAGAGGGAAAAATACATTAATGGATGTCGTTTTTTTGGTTACACATGTAATTTATGTGCATTTACGTAAAGAGACACAGGTTTTTATTTATTTTTCCCAAATTTAATTTGGGTCAGTAATAAATCGGTCCGGGCCAGTAAATTTTAGACCAACTGGCCCGAAAGGGCCAGTGAGAAAAAAGTTAACGTTGGACCCTGTCTAATGTATTATCATCATCCCGAAGTAGTTCAAACCTAACAGAGTCATAGTGTTTCAGGCCTTCTGTCACTTGGAACATTGTGTCTATTCTCCTTGCTATGGTTGGTGCTACACCAAAACAATACAGATTACGACAAATAATTTACTTATTAGCTACAAACTCCACAGCTTTTGTTTGTAAAAATTATTTTAGCTTTACAAAAGATTCACCTGCTTCCACTGTGTAACATAGTACAGATGATTTTAAAGGGTTAAAAATTTATCCATTTGTACATCCATTGTCCAGCTTTCACTCGTGTGTCAACGCGTCATTGTGTAGTTGATGAATCTGTGCTAAACTCTGCATTGATTTCTTCAGGGCTGACACAAATGCAAATGTCACGTCGTCCAAAAGACATTTCCTGGCAGATTTCAGCATTGTTTCAGTCACAAAGATTTTGTTGCAGGGTACACAAATTGAAAGTCTGAATGTTGGCTACATAGTTCTGAGCGGTTTAAATACACTAAAACCATTCATTGTCCAACCCACAAACGCCCATTTTTTACAACCTAATGCCATTCGTTTGTATTTTTTAATTTATTTAGTAGAAAACATTATTGGAAAAAAACAATTTTCAGATATCAATAGAATTTCCTGACAAAGGCCAGTGGACCGATACACGTTGGTGTTTTTAATGGTTGAGCCCTTGAATACAAAAACGTTTTTTTTATATAGACTCTGATTTTTCAAATTTTTTTCTAGTAGGTCTTTTCCACCACAGACTGTTACAAGAGCATTATTTGTAAATGTTTTTAAAAAAATTAATTCAGTTGTATAATTTCTGTAGGTATACACTTCTATGAAAACATTAAAAAATCAAACTATTAACGATTCTTGAAATCTTTTTAATCACATAGACAAAAAAATACATGATTCCAGATCAATTCCAGAACTAAAGTATAATTCAACCACTGATCTGTGATTGAACTCAAAGTTTAACAATGAATACAAAAACAACCATTACAACTAAAGATAAGTCTTAACCTAACAACTTTAACAATTGTACAAATGTAAAACAATTTCATGAACATAATGTCACTACAACATCGGGAGGGCTCTCTTGGTTTTTTAAAGCATAGGAATATCAAAAGATCTAAAGAAATCTAAACATTGATTTTATTCAACAACTTTTAGATGACATTTCAAATTTTCCAATTAAAAAGTATTTTAATTATGTTTTTGGACAAACATCCATGAGTCTCTTATTTAACAGATACCATAGCTGCTTACAATGTTTAAATAGATTTTGGATTTCATATATAATACAAACTACAGTGAACCAATGAAAGACTGGAAAGGAAAATATTGGTATGAAATTATTTACTTTCGAAAACAAATTAGTATATCTTGTTGTAGTTAGAGTATTTGTAGCATTTTCAGGATTGTATTCAACACAACCTAAGATTGTGTAATGTGAATCCCTGTGAAGTTTGTCTGTTTCAAGATGTATGGCCTTTAGAATGTCTCCGTCAACCCTGTTCTCCACTGCAAACCCTGGTCTGCCTTTCGCTATTTCGCCTTTCACATGGAAAAGAGCTCAGCATAGACACATCCATTCTTGTATATTGAGCTGTGGGAAAAAAATGTTCCACTCATTTATATCCTCTTCAATTATTTTTTGCTCATCTGTGAAGATTTCCACTGTTGAGTCCAGTGGGTTGAAGATGTATGACAAAGTAATTACCTCTATTTTTATACTATTTTTGAAACAACCTGGAGCTCAGATAATTAGAAATGTGACATTGTGAGACATGAAATCCGGAATTTGGGTCCATCACTTTTTACTCTTCAAATCCATTATCATTGCTTAACAAATCCTGTTGAACCCAAGACTTGAAGGTCTTTCAAAGAACGCTTGGTTTAAAAAATGTATGGTAAACACAAACGCCTACCCCCTGATCAGCCCGCCCGGTTTTAATCTACAGCCAATCAAAGTGTCTAGTTCAGATGCTTCACTTTGGTTCATCATTTAATGTTTTGAACATAGATTGTTTCAACCTGAAATTGATAAATATCTCTAATTGATATAATTTAAATGGTCTTTAACAAACTTAAGAAACACTAAGGCTGAAAGTCCGAAAGTTAAAATAAACATGTTGCCATAATTTGAGTTGTTTGGGCCTTTTTCAAACTTGAAAATAATATTTCACTATTTTATAACGTAAAAAACATAAATATCTAGCTAACTGCTTCTATTAGCCAGTCAGAATGACTGCCCAACTTAGAGTATTAGATGGGCTGATGGTCAGGAACGCTTGAAATGGTTAGGATTAAAACGTTCAACAACAGTAGATCAATAACAGACCTAGGTATCTAAGGTTAAAACCTGTTGATCAGAAGACTTTAACTAATTTGAAATAATACTCTGCTTAACTGCAAGTTTGGTTATTCAAACCTGTTTGATTCATGATATGAAGGAGATGACTGTGAGAGTCCAAGCAGTAATAATCGTCACACTACACACTAAACAAGGACAAGGTACCAGAAGGAGGTGTTTTAGTTGGTCAAGAACCCTGCAACATTGCTTTAGTTTATCAAACACTGTCACTATCTATTGCTGGAAACCTATAGAGACGCTGTTTGCTAAACAGCTTTGTTCCTTGAAATTTTCCAACTATCTTTTATGTTGTTAAAACATTGCTGTCTATCGTGCACTAAAACACTATCTTGCTTTAAAGCCATGATGGCCCTTAACTGAGACACCATCCCCTAACCAGGGACAAGTTGTCAGAAGGAGTTTTTTTTAGATGTTCTATAGTTTATGGTCTTCTAGACCCTTAAAAAAGACACAAATTATTTACAAATTATATCAGTATGTTATGCACATGTCATATTTATCTTTCACTGTAAGTAAAACATCATTTTTGAAACATTTTATAAAAAGCAGAGATGGATATTTTAAAACTTTGTGTAAAATATGGATTAAACACTATATAGTGAACTATGCTTTACATTGATAGTCTGACATCCAAACTGTAAGTAGCAATTGTAGTAACCCATATACACTTATGCCTTGCTGTAAAGTATATTTAACCATTATATTATGCCTAATTGAACATAGAAACTCTTGGTTTTCAATGGAAAAATGTTTAGCACTTACATCTAAAAGTGTGTATCGTATCACACACAGAAATGTACAAGTGTGTATCAAACACATTTATGAAAACTGAGTGATCTGGAGCTTGACTGAATGAAACATCTAATGTCTAAAATACAAACCCCTAACAGCTTTAGTTCTTGAATGTTTAACAATTTGTTTTTATAAGTTTGAAACACCCTGTCGTATCCCATGTTTAAACTGATCAACAATAAATTAATCAAAAACCCTACTTTTCCTCTTAAAGTCTATTGTTAACCTGTTCATCACCAGGGGTCCCGGCGCCGGTGACCTTTTCGCGCACGTCACATACATTGATTAATTACATATTGTAAACATGCGCAAAACCCGTCATGTTATTTACTGCTAGAACGGCAAGGATCTCATCTATAAAGATATCCAAACTGTTTTTGCCAAAAGCAAATAATATAGATACATGGATTGCATAAACTCACAACAACAAAATTCACTACCGCATTTTCGGCACTGATGATGCGACGTATATGTGATCAATAAACAAACATTTTTTAACCTAGCCACGAAAGCCATATGGCATTTGAAAGCCACTTTTCAACTTTTTACAAAGATGCCAAGCTTTTTGTTATAGTCCTAACAGGCACAAAACAGTCCAGCAATATATCAGCAAAAACTATTTCACATTTTGAATTCAATACAACAACTTTTCCCTATATTGTATGATTTTTTATTGTAAAACATGTTTTCTGGTCAACTAATTCCACTTGGAAAGTAATTTCAATGTCCTATAGACATTCTGGATTAGTTTAGGCTACTATACATTGTGCATAATACATAATCACACTGGTTTGAACTTGACTGCCTGTCAAAGCTCAAAGCACAACATAAGGTCTCTCTCCCCATCTACTGAAAAAATGAAGTAACACATTATCCTAAGGTGTTTTTCTCTCTATTCTGGTGAGAAAGACCTTTCCATAGACATGTCACATGTTAAAATCGACCAATCAAAACAGGAAATATTTAAACGCGTATCTGTTCAAAGTAGGTTTTCTGTTTTGTTCAGTTACGCACACTTTGCGCATTGTGGTTGAAGTGCTCTCGGTTTTTGATGGATTACAACATAATTTCTCAACACGGCAGGTTCTATCAAGAAATATTCTGTTACAGAGTCTTGGGTAGTACTAGCAAAGGAAAATTGGACTGTAAATATTCTCCCTGACGGAGACTCTGACGATTCCATTGGAGTTACATGATGAACAATTTTGACAACAAATGAAACAGCATGAAACAACGGAGCACCTGTACACACCGAATGCCGCATCAAAAGGGTATGTTATGTTGTTATTTCATTATATTTATTATCTCTTTACATAAACATGTTATTATTTATTACTTCAAATACTGTTTTACTGGTGTATTGTATGAGCACACAACTAGTTAGCCGCTAAGCTAAGCTAACCAATGGGGCTTCCTACATATTAATCATTGTATTATGATTTGTTATGCTACCAGTTCCACACGAAGCCCATACACTAAGTGAACACATTTATTACTGTATTAATTTTATGCTATGCCTGTAGTAACGACGCTAGCCCTATAGTAACGATGCTAAGGCCTGTAATAACATAGTCATTTTATAGTGTATAATTATTACTTCAAATACTGTTTTACTGGTGGTGTATTGTATGAGCACACAACTAGTTAGCCGCTAAGCTAAGTATTGTATGAGCACACAACTAGTTACCTGCTAAGCTAAGCTAACCAATAGGGCTTCCTACATATTGATCATTGTATTATGATTTGTTATGCTACCGGTTCCACACAAAAGCCCATACACTAAGTGAACACATTTATTACCGTATTATTTTTATGCTATGCCTGTAATAACGACGCTAGCCCTATAGTAACGATGCTAAGGCCTGTAATAACATAGTCGTTTTATAGTGTATAATTATTACTTCAAATACTGTTTTACTGGTGGTGTATTGTATGAGCACACAACTAGTTAGCCGCTAAGCTAGTATATTTATGTATGAATGTTTTCGTAATATTTCACAACATCAAGCTCAAATAGATGGATTAAAGTGTTTTTAATTCTGAATGGGGACATGTTTTGAGACATTTTCTTTTCTTTTGACATGTATACACAGAGAAGATGATTGTAGGGTGATCAGCCATCACCTCCCATGACCACAGCCGGCTCTACTGACCATCTGCCTCTTCAGCCACAGACTCCTCTTCCTCAGCCTGGATCTAGATCTCATCTAGATGAAACCATTCTGCTCCTTTTCCTCAGCTACGGTTTTCATCAGACACCAACTCATGGTCAGTTTAGGGTAAAACTTTACCAGAGAATGGTTTATTTCAATGGGGACATAGAGATCTGGGTAACATTTTGAAACTAAGTAAAAACTAAGTAAAAACAAATGTTTTTTGATGGAATGTACACATTTAGTGATATTTTAGTGAAATTAAATTAATTTTGCTCTCTGGTACCTGATAAAAGTCAAATGGCACTGATGGTGCCCAAATGTCCCCAAATGTGCCCAAATGTCCAAATTTCAAATTTTTATTCATTTATTCTGTGTTCTACTTTTATGTACTCTGACATACTAGTACCCACATTAATACTTTCACTTCAGGATAAAACTCACGTGTTTCCTTTATTTTGATACCAAGAGAATGTTTATAGCCCTTGTAGTTTTGGAGATATACTCCATTAGATTTGGGCATGTTTTATTTCTTTCAAAACCAGAAAAAACGCTTGGGGATGAAGAGGTTATTGTGAAACCAAAAAAATTAAAACTATTGTTACTTTGTGGTTCTTAACCATACACTCCATTTCAAATTATATTATTATATTGTGCTGCTAAAGATGGCAAAAACCTCTGACTATAACAGTGAAACCTAAACTGCTCTACATCTAAACAATGTTGATGAGTCTATATCCTATTAGTATTAATCAATTAATTTCTAATAAACAGCATTTCAAAGTCAAAGTCAAAGTTGTTTATTTGTCATGTGCATCGGATAACATCACATCATCCTATGCAGAGAAATTCTTTTGACAAGGCTCGACACATCTACACAGAGGGCTTAAAAAGGTTATTTACAATATAAATAAATTTTAAAACGATAATAATAATAATAACAAAATACAAAATACACTATGTACTGAGCAGTGGTCCGGAGAGTGTACGACAGCAGAAGTAAAACCCTAACCCTAACCCTAAGTAAAATATAAAATATGGCATGGAAAATTACTTTTAAAGGTGCATTAAATTCTGTTACATCAGATGTAGAGTGGATAAAGTGACCAGAGAATGTCAGGGCTCAAGAAATGATTGTGATTTGTGATCAATGTTCCATGTTGAGCAGCTGAATGGCCTGCGGAAAGAAACTGTTTTTTAATCTGGTAGTCCGTGCCTCGATGCTCCGGTAACGTCTACCAGATGGCAGCAGTGAGAAAAGGTCACGGCCTGGTTGGCTGTGGTCTCTTAGGATATTCTGTGTTTTCCTCAGGCATTGCTTGTGGTAGATGCCTTGCACGGAGGGGAGACAGCAGCCAATGATGCGCTCCACTGACTTCACCACCCTCTGAAGGGCCTTGCGGCAGCAGCGGAGCAGCTGCCGTACCATGCTGTAATGCAACCTGAAAGGATGCTTTCAATGGTGCACCTGTAGAAGTTTGTTAAAATCCTGGCAGACATGCCAAACTTCTTGAGTCTCCTCAGGAAGTATAAGCGCTTTTGGGCTTTTGTTGCCGAGGTTGTCTGATGGGACTATGTGAGGTCGTCACTGATGAACACACCGAGGAACTTGAACTCTGGAACTCTCTCGACTTCAGCTCCATCGATGTGTATGGGGGCAAGACCCTCCCTCTGCCATTTCCTAAAGTCCACTATCATCTCCTTAGTCTTGCTGACGTTGAGAGAGAGGTTGTTGCTCTGGCACCAGGTAGCCAAGGCATTTTCCTCCTCTCTGTAAGCGGTTTCATCGTTGTCGGAAATGAGACCTAGGATGGTTGTGTCGTCAGCAAACTTTATGATGAAGTTAGAACTGTGTGTGGCCACACAATCATATGTGAACAGGGCGTACAAGAGGGGACTGAGTACACGGCCCTGTGGGGCTCCGGTGCTCAGGGTCAGTGCGGAGGAGGTGAGGTTGCCCATTCTCACCATCTGGGGTCTGCTCGTTAGGAAGTCCAGGATCCAGTTGCACAGGGAGGTGTTAAAACCCAGGGTCCTGAGCTTGGGAATGAGCTTAGCAGGAACAATAGTGTTAAATGCTGAGCTATAGTCCACAAATAGCATCCTCGCGTATGTGTACCCTTGCTCCAGATGGGAGAGGGCAGTGTGTGCCGTTAGTGCGATGGCATCATCTGTGGATCTGTTGGGGCGGTATGCAAATTGTAGGGGGTCCAGGGTGTCCGGGAGGGCGGCGCATGTGGGTTCTGACCAGCCGCTCGAAGCACTTCATGATGATGGAGGTCAGTGCCACTGGAAGGTAGTCATTTAGGCAGGTGATGGTAGGTTTCTTTGGAACCGGGACAATGGTGGCCTGCTTGAAGCAGGAGGGAACTATAGACTGGGTTACGGAGAGGTTGAATATGGTGGTGAATACCTCCGCTAGCTGGTCAGCACATCCTCTTAGGACACGGCCTGGAATGCCATCTGGCCCTGGAGACTTACGCGGGTTTACTCTTTTAAACGCTCTCCTTACATCAGCCGTGTCCAGGGACAGAGTGCAGTCGTCTGGGTCCTCAGCTAGCTTCTCAGGAG
This sequence comes from Umbra pygmaea, assembly GCA_016801145.1. Taxonomy (NCBI): domain Eukaryota; kingdom Metazoa; phylum Chordata; class Actinopteri; order Esociformes; family Umbridae; genus Umbra; species Umbra pygmaea. The sequence goes on along the minus strand of JACXGM010025696.1, from coordinate 6,937 downwards.
TGATGTTGGCCACCTCAAACCGTGCAAAGAAGGTGTTGAGCTCGTCGGGGAGCGAGGCGGTGGGGTTGGCATCACAGCTATTTCTCCCTTTTCACTCCGTTATCTGCCGCAGTCCACACCACATGCGCCTTGGGTCTGAGCTGTTATAGTTGGACTCCAATTTGTCCCTATAGCCTCTTTTAGCATCTCTGATGGCCTTCCGTAGGTCATATCTGGCCCTCCTCAGAGCCTCCAGGTCCCCAGCGTTATAGGCAGATGACCGTGCTGCGAGCTTGGCACGGACATTACCGTTAACCTAGGGCTTTTGGTTGGGGAAGGTCTTAACATTGACCCATGGAACGACATCATCTATGTTCTTGGTGATGAATGCTGTGACAGAGTCAGTGTATTTGTCAATGTTGTCGCCAGCTGCAATACGGAACATTTCCCAGTCTGTGGTTTCAATGCAGTCTTGGAGAGTAGTGTTGGCTTGGTCACTCCATTTTTGGACTTCTCGAAAAACCGTTTTTTCCTGTTTCAGACGTTGCCTGTAGGTTGGGAGGAGAAGAATGAAGATGTGATCTGCCTTTCCAAAGGCAGGGCGGGGGATGGGTTTAAAGCTGTTACAGATCGTTGAATAACAATGGTCAAGAGTCTGGTCACCTCGAGTGTGAAAAGAAATGTGCTGATGGAATTTGGGCAGCATTTTTTTCATGTTTGTCCGGTTAACGTCTCCAACAACAATAAAAACTGATTCAGAGTGAGTGTCCTCCAGGCCATTTATTATTCCATATATTTCCTCAAGCGCGAGCACTTTATCCGCCTGCGGGGGTATGTAGACTGCTGTGATTATAGCGGACGAATATTCGTATATTACAGAAAATATATATGTATATATCACACCATAACAGTTTAGATCATTCTATTTCAAATTCAGCCGCCGCTGTACCGTGGCCATCTAACCCTTGTTGGTCTGGAATGCTACATCAAGCACTGATCTATGTAGGCTGTTTTGTGGTAAAGGTCTTTCCCTAAATATAACCAACAAAAAATACTTATTCATTTAAAGTCTGGTGTTAATGTGAAATGGGAAAAAATACAACTATTGTTACTTTGTGAATCCTATAAATGTTTAGAAAGATCTTTTAAGACTGTGAAAACAATGTATAATTTAATTCCCAACAGTTTGCACAGAACAAATTATCTTTGGAAACGTATGGCGCTCTGCTACTTTTGTCAATCTTGGCAGATTGTATTCGTAAACTGTGTTGGGATGTATGAAAACCGGTTTGGGACTAAGATGTCTTGGGATATGAAACACAAACTTTTTTAAATGTTTTTAAGATTTTTTTAATTAAGCAACATAGGCCTATGGTTACAGATGTATACTGTAGGTAATTAAAGATATATGTTTATCTGTCTCCCCTTGTGCTGGTCAGACTGAGATCATGAAGAAGTTGGCAGAGAAAAGTGTGCATCATTTTTGTAGAAAGGTGACACTTTAAATCTCCCCTCAGCCAGACCATGGTCTGATGGCCAGTTAGCTAGTCATTTTTACAAAAACCCTAACCCCCCATGTGCTGGTTACATGAAACTATTCCCTAACAATAAAATTTGTTGTTCAACGTGTTACTGTAGCTCAAAATCAAATTTAGTAAATTCTAGGGATGGGTCAATACCAACTTTTTTCAAGTACAGGTACAGAGTATTTAATTTTGAGTACTTGCCAATATGAGTACAGATACAAGTACTTTTAACCCTTCCGCAGCCCTTGGGTCAAAATGACCCACCGCAGCGAGTTTTCCCAATCTTGCTGCTGCCCTAAGTAATAATGACCCAGCTGACATTCACAGGGGGTTTCACAAGACCAATGGAGCTTGCAGTGAACATTTCATCGAATTACACAGCAAGCGATCTAGAACACACAAGTCTTGTGACTGGGTTGTGAAAGCACCCTAGGACATGCTGACATGTTTGGTAAGATGTGTGTCTTTGTATTATAAACAACATATTTGGCATCTGCATTCACCCCTGAATTTGCAGAGTGCTGTTGGTGTAGGCAAGCAAGGCTCGGTCATCCAACCGTGGGGCTCATTATCTGTCCAACCAGAGCCCATCTAAATCTAAAACCGCTCAGTCACCCGACCACCATTCATCTAACCGACCAGGCAGCAAACCATGATGTGGTTATCCAACTAAAGAACACACAGTCAAAAAAGACTCAGCTATCCACCCAGGGTTCCGAATGTACCATATATACATTTAGAGCAACACACATCCACAGTTCCACAGCTCACAACCCCATCTGTATTATGTATTCCCAGGAATTGGGGAGTTACAAGCATGACATAGCAGAGTGGCTGACAATGTCCTTGTTGTTTGCTCAGCAAAACTGTGTCCTGTTTCAAACCCTGATACATATCTGTGTATCACAAAAATGAAAGTTTTGAATTGTATCTGTGTATTACAAATGGAATAAACATGTTGAATTGAAAAGCCCTGTGTTTGACTATGTCCCTAGTAACACGGAGAGTCTTACTTCTTTTTGTCACTGTGTATTTACTGTATCACACAAGGAATATCAGATCATCAGGCACCCTCTGCCCATTTATAAAAGATCAGAACCTTGTCTGGAAAGTGTACATAGCAATTGTGTCTGTTTTTATTTACTAGGGGATTCAATGAGCTTGAATTTTACCGTATTACACATAGCATCACACATATGCTTAAAAGTATTTAAGTTAATTGAGAAAACATTAGTTCAATATATAAACCTTGTTCTTGTCCTCACAATGGCCCTAGTTGAAAGCATTTGGGCACAGAAAAACTCTCAGAGACAGTCCACATGCTAAAGTTTATTGTACTTAACACACACACACACAAACACCATACACAGATCACACTTTCCGTAGAACTGGTGAACATTTTATCAAATTACACAGCAAATAGTCCATAACACACAAGTCTTGTGACTGGGTTGTGAAAGCACCCTACGTCATGCGCACATGTTTGGTAAGGTGTGTATTTGTATTATAAATGAAATATTTGGCATCCACATTTGCCCCTGAATTAGCAGAGTGTTGTTGGTGTAGGCAAGCAGGGCTCGGTGTCCAACTGGGGGGCTCATCATTTGTCCAACCACAGGCCATCTAAATCCAACACGGCTTAGTCACCCAACCACCACTCAGCTATCCAACCAGGGGAGTTGACCCCTGTTATTGAAGCAAAGCGTGCAGCCCTTGCTGAATACAAGCGCTCACCGGGTGAGAAGACCCTTCAAGCAGCTAGGAGCAAGCTAGGAGCAAAGTACAGCAGACAGCAAAACAATGTGCCAATGGGCACTGGCAGGAGCTCAGTCATGACATTTAGAATGAAGTAGCAACAGGCAACATCAGAGTTATGTACCCAGGCATCGTAAAAAGGTCTTGGACCAACTCAGAGAAAAACAGCACTTCTGAAAACCAGGCAGGGAGAGCTGATCACTGACAAAACCAAGCAGATAGAGAGATGTGTGGAACACTTTTCAGAACTCCCTTTTGAGAATTGTTGGCAAAATGTATGCCAGAGTGCTATTAGTGCATTTCCAACAGCTGGCAGAAGGCATCTACCCTAGTTCCAATGTGGCTTTCGAGCAGATCGTTCTACAGTGGACATGAGCGTCCAGTACAACGGCAGCATGTCCAAATCATTTGAGATCAAACGTGTCGTTGCTCCAACCGTCTTCGGGATCCTCTTCTCCCTTCTTCTGAAACATGCTTTTGAGGATTGAACCCAAGGGGTGTACATGCACACAAGATCAGACGGCAGAGTCTACAACATTGTAAGACTCAGCAAATAGCAAGGTGCGTGAGACCATCATTAGAGACATGTGCTCTTTGCCGATGATGCAGCAGTCTTCTCTCACTCTGAGTAAGACCTACAGTGTCTGATGGACAGATTCTCCCAGGCTCCCATGCCTGTATATATTTTGGTCTAACTGTCAGCCTGAAGAAGACCAATGTGCTGGGCCAAAATGTAGACACACCACCTACCATCACCATCGACAACTACAAACTCGAAGTGGTCCAAAAGTTTACCTATTTTGGTTGCACCTTCAGCCTGGATAAGGGTTAGGGTTAGGGTTAGGCAAGGCCGCAACAACAACACATAGGCAAGGCCGCAAAAACCCTAGGACGACTGACCACTCACTTCTGGGAGAACCCCAAGCTGACAACTAAAATCAAGATGGCAGTGTACAAAGCCTGTATAGTCAGCAGCCTCTTGTATGGGTGTGAATCCTGAACAACATATGCCAAGCAAAAGCAGAAGCTGAACAGTTACCACATGCGACATAGCACAACGAGCTCCATAACCTTAATAACATTATCAAAATAAATTTAATTAATTATTCTAATACATTTCTAGATTCTTTTGTTTTATATTTCTTTCTTGGTGTGGTGTATTTTTACCATCATGCTGCGCAGGATACACTAAAGGCACGGAAGATTGTATGGACAGTCATTAACAGAGAACATTCACATCAAGGAATTAGTAAAGATTGAATTTCAAATTACTTTTGTATTGAAATGAGTAAAGAATGTTAGCTAACCATTACTGTACTACGCTTCATGCTGGTTAGCTAGCTAATATCACATTTTAAGCACTGAACGTGTCCAACACGATCCTATCTACCCCCCCAAGAAACATAGAGCTACTCCAAATATGTACATCCAACAAATTACCAGGCTGGCTACCTATGTCTAATCATAATGTGTATTCAATTACCATATAAAAGTGGAGGTTAATCTCAGTCTAATGAATATTTCTAGCTACCATAAATAGTTTGTAATTAGATTAATACGTATCTAGCTAGCACACTATCACAATTTGCCATGTTAACGTTTGATTATTAGCTATAGTACACGCACATACACCTGGCAATAGTTTACCTACAATATTGTCAAACAACTAGGAAATTAGTTTAAAAAGATAAATATTAAGATAAAATAAAAGACACTTAGATTAAAAAGATAAATATTACTTGCATATTTAGAAGTGTAGCTACATTTCTTGAGCATTCGTCTCATGTAGATCTCCTTGTGACAAGCAGCACATCTACACAAAGAAGTCGCCACCAGAACACCGTGACTCACAGTGGAAAAAGCGAATCAATGAATGCCGGCATGATTGACAAACGTCGTAGCCAATCAGTGATTGGAGATGTATACAACCTGTGAGCCAATGATATAAATGTATCAAGCTGCAATACCAACATCCAGATACAGAGGGGGTTAAGTCTGTGTGTATCACACAGAAACACAACGAAAATCAGATCGTCATGGTATTTTTTTAATTTTTTTTAATTTTTTTAATTTAACCTTAATTTATGCCGGTGGGCAAGTTGATAACATTTTCTCATTTGAGACGGCGACTTGACCAAGATATAAGCATAGAGTTACAGACAACAAGAAGTTACACATATAATTACAAGACAAGCAGTGTACAATAAATAGTAAAAACAGAGAAAATTGTGAATAAATAATAAATAATACATTGTGCAGGTCTTCAGGTCAGGTCTTCGTGGTGGCCTTTGACTTCCGGTGTGAGAACGCTAGGCGCGCTTGTGCTACCGCTTCCCGCTGGATCCTGTTTGTATGTTGTTAACGTCTGATTTCTGGATATGTTTTTTCTTGGAATCGACCTCCCTGGATTATTCATTGGACTATCTTCATTCCCAAAATACTTTTTGGATTATTTACTGGACTATTTTACACAATTAAAAGTTTTTGGAGAACTGACCTGGCTGCTTACTGGACTATTTCACACGCTCAAATTACTGACCTGGGTGTTTCCGTGATCCTGTCACACAGTTCGGCTATGAGCCCTCTCCATTTCTGTCCTCTTATCCCCGCGACATCTGATAGTGTGAGTCTCCCCTCTCTTTATCTTTATGCTGTGTCAATCCTTGGTATGGTTGGGTAGCCTTCACTTCTGTGGATTGTGTGGATAGTGTATCTGATATGGTTCTGGCTAACGTAGCTAAACTGATAAATTGTTGTGTAGGTCGCGTTTGAAATCACTGGTCATGTCATCACAAATCTATTTGCAGGTCTTGTTTGTTGGTCTTTTTTGGTTTGTGCTGTTTTTAAATGACGCTAATCAAATTAGTTTCCCAAAGATGGCTCTACAATTTTCTGTAGTTCATATAACAAAATTTAAAGGATCATTCCGATTGGCTCCGGCCACTTATAAATGGTGTGAACAACTTGGAGTATTACGCCGGCCACAGGCCACGCTACATACACCGGTCGCGGAAGAAACTTCGTAATTATCACTACACGTCTTCTAATAATATCCCGGTTGTCCGTACCAACACCCGTGTGTCAGTTAGAACACAGCTGGAAAATCGATCCATGAACTTTGAACATCTAAGATCACTGTGTTTTGATCCTGACCATGGAACCTACAGACGCGCATCTTCAAACCTGCGATGTGCGCTGTTGAATACACGCTCTTTAACTGATAAAGAATCAGTGCTAAATGACATAATCACTGACACAAACTTGGACATGCTACTTTTAACGGAAAACTGGCAGGTTCCTAATGACTTTTTCAACCTGAACCTCCTAACTCCACCTGGGTACATTTATTTCTCTCAACCGCATCTTCATCGTAGAGGTGGAGGGTTGGCTGTAGTTTGCCGTGGGACTATAAAAATTTCCAAGATCGAGTTTCATGATGTTTCAGCATTTGAATACCTGGTGTTGAAAATGACTGGCCAAACACTGCACAATGCAATGAATTGATGTCTGTACTGGATTGTTTCAACCTAACTCAACATGTAACTTTTGCTACTCATTCCAGGGGTCATATACTGGATCTCATATGTACATCTGGATTAACTAACATCATTGTTAACGGCTCTGATTTTGCTTTCTCAGATCATAAACTCATAAACTTTAGTTGTAGCTTTCCAATA